>BQNB010006999.1:15000-45000 GCA_026074375.1 Tanacetum coccineum | reverse complement strand
GGTATGGCAGATGATTGTAACCCGGTGAAGCTAATCACATGCCTTCCAAATATAATTGGTAATATAGCACCAGCACCAGATTCCCCATGCTGCAACAGTCTGCACGCAGAATCAGAATCGTGTCTATGTATCTATGTGAAGGACCCCGAGTATAGAAAGTATCTTGAGATGCCGGGTGCAGGAAAAGTTGCACAAGCTTGTAGCATCTCGTGGCCAAACCCCAATACATGTAGTTAATCTTATGCATGTAATAACTATTATAACTAATTATATCCTTTGTGAGTTAATGATAGATTCATCGCATCTTATAAGGTGTTTGGTGTCTTTTATTAATGTTAAAATGGAGTATGATCTTATTTTTCCTATATTGATATGTACTCAAGCTTCATTTGCAACATCACTTAGCTCGTGTTCCAAAAACATTTTGCATACGTACGACTCATTGCGCCACATTTAATTTAAGTTGAAAGAATTAATTAATTATGATAGTAAAACT
Organism: Tanacetum coccineum; assembly: GCA_026074375.1. Taxonomy (NCBI): domain Eukaryota; kingdom Viridiplantae; phylum Streptophyta; class Magnoliopsida; order Asterales; family Asteraceae; genus Tanacetum; species Tanacetum coccineum. The sequence goes on along the minus strand of BQNB010006999.1, from coordinate 44,504 downwards.
ATTATGAAAGTTAACATACAACATTAAATTCGTTATTAAATGGTATCAAGTTATGTTTTGATAAGAGAAGATAGTGAAAATTTGAATTTGACAATACTCCAACTTGTTACACAATTTCTAATCTTTGTTGCCTTTTTCGCAAACAAACAGTATGGTGCACAATCACATTTTAATTTTTTTAATTTTTTTATTTTGGGGATTTTTGCATCATATTTATAACCATGTTAATGTTAAACCATTCATTATACATTGTATGTCAGGTCCAAAGATAGAAATAAACGTGATGGCTAAATAACCAGTACATGTAAAGAGATATTGCACTAACGAGTTACCGTGTACAAAATTTTCCACAAGATAAACTGTTAAATATTATACATGCTCGTCATTAAAAAATATAATTACTTTTTAAATCTTTTTAGCATTTAACACTCATTTCGTATTTTTATGAAAGAAAACAAAACCAGTTTATGTTTCGTCCCTTCTGTAGATCGTATATATCTCAAATGAAACTCGACCTTATAACTTTTTGGTTGGTAGATCTCCTTAATGACGTTCAACAATGAAAACTTTGTAGGTTATAATGTTTATTGAGACACAATATATAAATGTTACATAACCTATAAACCCTAATGGACCCAACCCACAAACCGGCCTTGGGCCTAATCCATCTAATACTCCCTCGCAGTCCGAGAGGCGAAATCGCGAAAGCTGAGACTGGAGTAGTAAAATAGAAAAGAGAAAAAAAAAACATTAACATAATAAAAACATAACTTTAGTCGACTCGTAACAAAACCGTACCAACAGTCGAACTTTAGTCGACTGGTACCAACGGTCAGCTTAGTTGTTGAAAATCTCTGAAGCTCAGATTGTTTAGATCTTATATTTAGGATTAACAATAACATTGAACATAAAATATGTATAGCGGAATTAACATAAGAACAATGATATTCAACAAGGTGTTTCTTCATTAATAATCAAACGTTCCTAACAGCCCCAATTTTAGATGATCAATTCTATAACGTGTTATCTAAACTATAACAAGGAATCAAAGATCTTTGAGGCTAAAACAACCAAACCATAATAAGACTTGACGCCTAGAACACACATACACTTTTCTGGTGTTTAAATCTTTGACACACACCTAAAACTAAATCTAGGGATCTCTTTATATAGTAGAGTCCATCTAGATTTACAAGGGAAAACATAATTGTATAAAAAAAATCTTTTAATTCTTTAATAAACTTCATCTATATCTTCAAGAATCATATCTTTTGGAATCTTTTATCTTTTGTAGAATATCCTCCATCAGCTTGTAGAATTCCATAATGCTAGATTTAGTCATTATATTTTATTCTTTTATTTATTTTGTCTCATCAAATCAATAATTCCCAACAATCTTCCCCTATTTGATGATGACAAAATAAACAAAGTCGTGTACGAACTTCATCATAAAGCCAAAGCTTCCCCTGAAGTTGAGATGTAATCATCTCCCTGAATGAAATTAACTTCCCCTTACGTAGATTTCCTTTGTACCATGTCATGTCACCACACATAATAAGCTGCAAATCTTATCTCTGTAATCTTCTTCCCATTTTTATCATAATCCAATAGGGGTTTTGTGAAGATAAGCAACTTGAATCTTTACAACTACAACCCATATACTACACTACTAATCCAGCCTTTCAATGTCTCAAATTACCCTCCATGACACATAATAAGATAAATGAACTTAAGACAATAAAAACTTAAACTAGCAGTAGTAATGAAACCTTTCACTTCAAGTGGTGCATGAACAAATCCTGATGGTTAAACATTTTTGACAATAAGCTTTCCCTGAAACCAATATGTTTACCATCTCTTGAATCTTTAAATTCTGTAGGCTCTATGTAATGATTACTGATGAAGAAAACTAAGTATAACAAACTTGATGCTGAAGTAGAACAACCTAAACTTGCGTCTTATATCTTGTACTATCCACGTGACTCCAAACTTATAAATAAATCTATGAAATATAAGTAGACCGCAATCTCTTGACAAAAATCCTCATCTTCTATGAGACACATAACCAAAGTGATAGCAAATGTGAGCATTGAGCACCATAAGAGAAATCACATACCTTTGCTAGATTTTGATAAGTCTTCGTCACAACATTGTAAGCACGAACAAGTTATCTTCAAAGTGTAACACCCACTTTGAGATATGATAAGAACACGAACCTGTGAAACTCCACTTCAACTTCAAATAAGTAATAAACAACCTTCTTCGTAACCATCCAATAATATGAGCCTTTTAAACATTTAACTAAATCTGAATCTGTTAGCTTCCCTTTAAACCAATTAGTAGTAACCAACAGTAGAAAACATCTTCTATTGGCAGTATTAAACATACGAGCAGCACAAACCTTGGTTTATGTCCAACAGTAGTAACTGCTAACCCTAGCAGTATTAACTTCCTTTTGTGTGTGTTGTCCAAGATCCTCTATCCATGTACTGTTTAATATCGGTCAAAGCTGGCATATAGAAGTTACTAGCAGCATTTCTTTATTACAGGTGGTAACCGTTCTATACTGATCATATAGAATTGGGGCTTGGTGGAAACGTATGGTAATAAAACCTTGTTCAATAACAATTGTCTTCATTATATTCTGCTGCATAATTTTTATCATTGTTATTGTTTATCCTAGATATAAGATCTAAACAATCTGAGCTTAAACGATTCTTTAGTCTCAACAATTGGTATCAGAGCCTCGTGGCTCATGATCTAGGATCTACAAGGTGTTTTGGTGTCGTATCTATGAAGAAAAAGAGTTACAAATTTTCTGTCTTGGTTATCATGTCGAATCTGGTGATATTAGGGTTTTTCAGCAACCCTAATTTGATATAACAAGAAGTTTTTTCACAATTGTTATTGATTGGTTCGTGACAAGAAGATGGTTGTTGATTGTGGTTCTTGGTTACATAATTCAAGAGTTCTTTGGAATTTATTCTATGAAAAGAATCATTAGCAGTTGATGAGAATGATGAATTAGTGACAGTTTAGTGATAGAAAAGTGTCGCTAAAAGAGGCGTCGTCTGGATACTTAAAAAAAGTATCCTTAAACAGTCGTTATTATGTTTATACTACTGCGCTTTCTCGTTTCTACTGTTGTCAATGACGACACACAATGATAGTTTATTGTTAGTATTGCCGTCCTTGGTTAATATTGCTGGTTTGTGATTAGTACTGCTTCTAGTCTATTTTAATACTACCAGTTATCATGGGTTCGTTAACACTGCTGCTAATGGTATTGATGTTTGGTTCTTGGTTAAGAGAAGAATTAGTAGAATCACATGTTTATAATTGAAAGAAAAGCTGTTGAAATTTTAGTACTGCCTTGATTTTAAAGGGATGAATTAGTACTGCTGGCTATGAAGTTAGTACTACCAGCTTTATACTTAGTACTGCTTATGAGTACTTAGTATGTTCTTTCATTACATTAATGTGCAAGTTATGTTAATTCTGTATTCACTAAGGTTAAGCTGACAGTTTATACTTAGTGATTAATAGTTATGATTAATATGCGCTTGTTATATTTTTAATGCTGCCTATTATTAAGTTTATGTGCTGTGGTAAATTTAGAAGTTATAACTGTTCGATTAAAGTTAGTTACTTACTGTTAGCTTTATAGATACTACTGCTAGCTGTGTTCCATATTGGATAACACACAGGATTGGATCTCGGTTGGAACATGATTTTAAATGTTATATGGCTAGTTTTAGATTTATTGTTTGAATTGGTTACGGAGATTATTTATCACTTATCTGAAGATGAAGTGGAGTTTCAAAAGATTGTGTTTTATCATATCTCAAATGGCTAACAACGTTTAGAGATAACTTGTTCATGCTTAGAAACGATGTGACAAAGACTTGACAAATCTAGCAAAGGTGTGTGATCTAACTTATGGTGCTCAATGCTCACATTTGCTATCACTTTGGTTATGTGTCTCATAAAAGATGAGGATTTTGTCAAGAGGTTGTGATCTACTTATACTTTGGTCTTGGTATGAGTTTGGAGTCATGTGGATAGTACAAAATATAAGACACAAGTTTGGGTTGTTCTACTTCAACATCAAGTTCGTTATACTTAGTTTTCTTCATCAGTGATCATTACATAAAGCCTACAGAATTAAAGATTCAAGAAATGGTTAATATATGGGTTTCAGGGGAAGCTTATTGTTAAAATGTTTAACCATTTATATGCTACATGAGGTGAAGGTTTTTACTACTGTAAGTCATTATTACTACTGCTAGTTTTAGTTTCTACTGCTCAAGTTCATTTATCTTAAGGCGCATCATAGAGGGTAATTTGAGTTGTTTGAAGGCTGGATTAGAAGTATGATAGTGGTTTGTGGTTGTCGAAATCAAAGTTGCATCTACTTAGAGTCCCCTATTTGATTTTTGACAAAAAGGGGAAGAAGATATACAAAGAAAATGTGCAACTTACAGATCCTTGGTGGAATTGCATGGATCTTTATTCTTTCATATATATATTAGCTTCAGGGGAAGTTTGTGTTTATTTTGGTTTTGTCATTATCAACTAGGGGAAGATTGTTGGGAATTATATTTGAGTTGATAAGACAAAACATATGAAAGATGAAAGACTTAAAAGACAAATGAGGAATTCTTCAAAAGATTGAAGATTACAGAAGATTTCCTAGAAGATAATTATAAAAGTTAGGAAGATTTGTTTATTTCCTAATACTTATCCTTTGTAAACCTAATATCTCTAGTATATAAAAATATATAGGTCATATAGTTTTTAGTGTGTCAAAGATGTAAACACCGGAAAAGTGTGTGTGTGTGTGTGTGTTCTAGGCGTCAAGTTCTCTAAGGAGACGCCTAGGTTTGGTTATTTTAGCCTCAAGGATATTTTATTCCTTGTTATAGTTTAGATAACACGTTCTACCATTGATCAAGGTGGAATTGGGGCTTATAGTAGTCATGTATCATAGTGAAGATAATGATGAAAAACCTTGTTAGAGTAACATTGTTCATGTGCTAATTCCGCTATGCATATGTTTATGTTCAATGTTATTTTATCCTAGATTAGATCTAAACAATCTGAGCTTAAACGATTCTTTAGTTTTCAACATTAGTCGACTAGTAACATAACAGTACCAATGGTCGACTTTAAGGACTGGTACCAACGATCAACTTTAGTCGACTGGTAACAAAGTCGTACGAACAATTGACTAACAAACAAACAATAAAACAACTATAACTTTTTTTAACATAAAAATCAACTATAATAAAAACATAAGATGCAATATATGAAATTTTGTAACATCAGCATCAAATTGATCTAGCACTCCAAAGATACATACCATTATGCCACACGTCATTAGGGATACATACCATTACCACTCCAATAACAAGCATCAAATAATTAATAAGACACATACCATTAGCACTCCAATAACATGCATCAAATAATTAACCTTGCTGGAATTGTGGAGATTTTTTTGAAAGGTTACAGGGTGGCGGCTAGGATTTGACGGGGTAGTTTAAGGGAGGCGGCTCAACACAACCACCTAGGTCTGATGATCAGACCTGCTCCGATACCATGTTAGACAATGAAAACCCCGTTGGTATGATTTTATTAATGACCATTATTTATAATGGTAAAACCCTAATACCATAAACCCACAAACCAGGCTTGGGCCTATTTATCCACTAAAAGATGACACTAGCTTAAGACCATTCGGTAATTTCCAAGTTAGAATTAAATTATTTCATTCAATCTTCTAATATCATACGCCGTCGAGGTAGGAGATCAGCTTGAGGAAAGAGATCCGCTTGGGTGCATTGTAGAGATGCGGCTTGAGCCGACACTGTTCACCAATCGAGTCGATGCCAAGTGGCCACTAAGTGATTAAAATAATCACTTTGGCTTAGTGTCTTCTCCACTAAGATGCCACTTAAGCTTTTTGGTTGCTTGCATTTGTGACACTTGTTGTCCATTTATCCAAGTAATTAGGTTTAGGTACATGTTTAACACTTGTTTTTCACTATGCATATGATTAGCAGGAGTATATATTGCACACAGAAGGTTTTGTGGTAGGTTTTTTTATCTTGCCACACAATTTTCAGCCTCCTATTGACCCCTTCCTTTGTGGTAGTTTTAGGTCCCCATGTATGTATAAACCCTTTTTTATGCTTAATCAATGTTGGTGTAGTTTGAAAGTAGTGATTGTGTAATGTGCTTTGAACGTTTAATTTTTGTTTGTGACTAGGGGTAAGAGATAGTGAAAATGAGTATGTGGTTTGGAGGTAGTAACTATGCAGTTTATTTCAATTGTTTGATGGTTTATTTATGGCAAATTTTGGGTTTTTCATTTGGTTTGAATGTTTGAGGATTTATTTGTTGCGGCTTTTAATTTGATTGTGAATTATGTGTGTCGTGTTCATGTGTATTTTGGGCTTCTTATTAGGCTTTTGTTTCTTTGTTTGATGGTTTGGTTTTTTGCAGTTGCTTTTTAGGCTTTTTTTTCTTTGTTTGATGGTTTGATGTTTTGCAATGGTGTGTTTACTTGTTGTTGGGAAGTGCTCATGTCATACGAATATTTATGCGGCTAGAAATACGTGAGCCTATGAAGTCACCCACGTATACAGATAGATACTACTTTATTAGTATATATAATATATATAAGTGTATATTTATTATATATATATAAAGTTCTAACGATAATACTTAATGATCGTTAATTAGTCGTTTACGAATAATTAACCGTTAGTCCCTTAATTAATATGTAAATGTACATAATAATTCTATAAGTCAAAAAGTTAAACTCGGAGGGGGCTTTGTGATACTAATAGGGGTTGGTTTTCATTAGGGGAGGGGGGGGGGGGTTATGAAAAAGTTTAAGTTAACTTGTACCCCAAGCCAATGTGTTGCCCTAGTTTTACACTATAACATGGCTTAGGAATTCCCTTCTCATCATCCCATTCTTCTCTTCCTCTCTTTTTATGCCGAATCCAAACAACCCCTTGTAAGGGATCACGTTTGGTTTTCGTTAAGTATTTAAGAACATGAGTCTTGAATATTATAAGGCTTGAACTAGCATTCAGGTGGTATCGTATAACAATTAGTGTGGATACACGTAGATTTTAATTCCTTTAGTAACTCGGTTTGGATTTCATACGTCTCAAAGAACATACACGCGTGTTCAATTACTTTCGTTGTTCGTTTGCTATTTGCTAAAAGATACGCAAACTCATCTTTACTTTTATGTTAATTATATGAACTATATGTGATCATTATTGTAGCGTTTCACATTTTCAGGTCATTTCCTGACTTAATTATTTCCATTATTAATTTTTAGGGTTTTACGCATCCGCTTTTAATTATTATCTTATAGTTAAATCGCATAAAACTAAAAATCATCATCCAACGTAAACGGACACCAAACAAGTTAAAGTTTACATCAAGCAAGTGTTATATCATTATTAAGAATATAATTTATAACCTTTCATATTTTATTTTTATTGGTTACGTAAAACGCTTACGTTTCGCAATAAAATACATTTAGACATACCCAGGAAATACGTAGACTTATCTAGACTCAAACCAATACCCACTTTTATTCCCTAAACACAAAAATTGTACAATTTTTATGTCATTAAGCCTATAGGGGCCGGTTATGATTAAACATAACACAAACATAAGGCAAACATTATATACTTTTAGTTATTAACCAACTTAAGTACATAGAAGCTCATCTATCTAAACATTGTCTAATCATGTGTACCCTAACTCAAATCCTAGGCGTCCAATGGTGAGGGAAGGAGCAAAAATCACTTACATACCCTTACAACATGTACCCTTAACCCATAGCATACCATAGCTAGTTTAAGGATGAATGTTTAGTTAGTTTAAGGTTAAGGAAAACTTAAACACTAGCACACTTTGCCTTGTTTTTCTTTCATTTCACACGGCACAAGGACCATTGGGTAATACACACAAATCTTGGCTAAATCTTGTACAACATAGGATTAATTAAGGCAATGTACTTAACAAATCTTATACAAGATTTGTATCTTGTGTTTCCCTCTCTTTAGCCAACTCGTCACCCACACATACAACCTAACAAATCTTGCATAATCTTGTACATCACCAAATTCATTAATACTTGTACTTAAACAAGCTTAAACTTCCCTAAAAACCACCTAAGCATGTACTTAAACTACTACTCCTCTCTAGCAAAGGAGACATGGTTTTAGGAAGTGGTATAGAGATATTTTCTCTATAAATAGGAAGACTCACAACTAAGAGTGTTTACACACTCACACATTTAACAACACTCTAGCAAAAATTATCTTTGTCCTTGCTTTCGGGTCATACCACAGCCGAGACACAACTTGCACAAACACGACACCACAACTCACAAACAAAGGGTCTAAGGTATAGCCTAGTGATCTATAAGCTAGAGTTATACGTTTAAGGGTTTGAAAACAAGGAGGATTCGGGTTTAAGCTAGGACTTGGGCTATACCATTCGGGTTTATTACTACACCACACGACACTACCCTTCAAGAAGCTAGGACCCTTGTAAGTGTCTTAGCTTGTGTTCATACTTAAGTTTCATGTTTGCTTCATGTGTCATAAGGCACGGTTATTATGTGTTAACAAGCTAAACATGGGTCGTGCCTAGCATGACACAACCCATGTCCACGTCTTATAATATACAACATATATAGACTTGTGTGGTGAACCAAAAGCCATAAGGCACGTAACAAAGATCTTGTGTATAAGCATGAATGTTTAAACATGACATGCACACGTAAAATATTTAGCCGAGAGGTTTGATAACTCGTTTGGAAACGGAAACACTTTCATGTCACGTATCATAATACTTAACAACTCGTCTTGCTCAATAAAGGATGTGTACACTATAGTATATGCGAACTAGGGTTGTTTGGGATATGTCGAAATAAGTTAGCAAGACCATAGCCGCGTCTTGTGTCCAACACGAGCTCAAACAAACTCTAACGAATTTGTTAACTCACTGATGGGTTGTATGATACGAGCTAAGTTAGAAGTTAATACTGCCAGGCTTAAGAAGTTAGTACTGCTAGCAGAAGTTAGTACTGCTAGCAGAGTTAGTACTACTAGCAGAAGTTAGTAATTAGTTTGCTAAGTATCATTGTAAGACTCGTATGGGACGGGTGTAGCTCCATCAATTTGCTTAAACATAAGTCAATGATACTTAACATGCTAAACAAGTTACAAAAGAAACCCTAACGCAACACTAGTGGATTTAACGAGCCACTATCGGGCTCAACAGCCCAATGATGAGTGCTTATACGGGCCAGCAGCTTATTTATAAGCTAAGGCAGAACCTATGGGCTTATTGAATACCCTATACTTATAAGCCTATGTTGGATAAGCACACACCCTCAAACCCCTTACTGGATCCTTAATGGGCCTAAAAGCCAATTACCGTGGCTTATTTGCTTATGGGATAAGCCAATATGGTGAAATAGCTTATCTAAGTTTGAAATACTTCTTTGAGGCAAAAATCATAAACTATAATAGTTGGAAACCCTTAATGGGCCAAATGTGAACTTTCGAGTTAGAGTTAATGGGCCACGGGCCCAACAGGCTCGAATGAGCTCATCCGAGCTTATTATTAAGCCAAACTGTTTATATAGCTTATGCAAGGCTAATGAAGGCTTTTGTCACTTTTTAAATCTTAATCGACCTAAAATGGAAACTTTTGCAAGTTTGGGGAATAAAAGTGTAAAATAGAAACTTGAGGGTATAAACTGGCAAATCTGTTTTTATTTTTAAGGGACTGTTTTTGCCACTAATGAAAACCTAAGGGTATCTTATGTAATTAAGTGATTTAAATGAGCACTCATGATATAGGACTAGTCGTGGTATAATACGGATACTTATATAACTAAAGTCACGCGAATAAGAAATAGATGTATTTATTATTAATACTTAAACACCTTGTAAACTTAAAAGTATGTAGTCGTACATCTTCCCACGAGAAAACAAGGAAAACAAATACAATAAACGTGTACATCACCACACAAGTGATAACAGTATATATATAAATTAACAAATTATTGTAGTTTATACATGAAGTCGTTAGCCTAAATTTGTAGACTAAGATTGGCCGTATTTACTTAGGTATTTGATGGTGTGATTCATTTTCCATACTTGGGTATATTACCTTTCACAGAGGACTACTTGCTAAGGTGAGTTCATAGCCCCATGTTTTACTATATCAATGATTTACAACTTTTGGGGTGAGAAACATGCATTGTCTTACAAATTGGACGCAAGTGTACATTTTGTCATGATTACGTGTTTGCCTAAGTAGCGATAACCTACTGTGCCCATTATCATGAATTGTCAATTACTTTGTGTGAGCGCAAATATTATAAATAGATCTATTTGGGATTGACATCCCCGTCCGGGTGAGTAGCTCTCACTGGTGTTACGGAGTAAACCAACAGATGTATACCATGTCGGATTTAGGATGTTGCGGGTTAGAACATCATCAAGGGCAATGTTAGCAATTTATATTACAATTCATACATGTCGAGCTTCAGTGTCATGAGCTTAGGGAAACGTAATTCCACTTTGTGATGTTTGCATCTGTTGCATTATCATACACTTGGAAATCTTGTGGTCCTACATTATATTTACATAAACTTATGAATTCACCAACTTTATGTTGACGTTTTAAAGCATGTTTTCTTAGGTTAATGAGGCATGAGGTGCTAAGGATACATTGGGGATACTTGATAAGTGTAGAATACACATATCCGTTTGTACTTAAATTAACCCAAATAAACCCAAAACAGACCAAAAATGGCAAAAATATGCTTGTATTTGTGTTTTGTGTGTGCAGGTGCGGATAAATCAAAAATCACAAGAAAACAGTCAAAAACAGGCAAGCACGGACACGAGAATCAGTAGAGTACAAAGCCGAAGCCAAAAAAGTCAAAGTCAGTCAAAGTCAGTCAAAGATGGTCAAACTAAGTTAAACACAAAAGGACAAATCCTCAAAATATTTCACTTTGGTCCCTTAACTCTCACAAAAGTCCAAAAATGTCCCCTCCTCCCTTATTGGGCCCAAGAAAGCTTAATGGGCCTCTAAAAACTTAGGAAGCCCTATTCGGATCCCAAAAGCACAATCAAAGCCCAAAACCCTAGCCCATTCATCTTTTTATAAACCACAAGGGCCAGTTTTGCAATTTCCTAAAGTTATTTATAACTAGAAATGAGAAAATAAAAGACAAGGGCTAAAAATGACATAAGGCCAAAGTTCAAACCGTTTTTACCCTGATTAAGTTATAAAAATGGCGCGAAGACCATTTACTATTCATCGTCACTTACGTTTCAATAGCCATCCATATCTTTGGGCATTAGTGTTGCTAAATGCTAACAATTGCTTGTATAATTACTCGATTATTATGACATGCGCAAGTAGGAGCTGTTGGAGTATGCTCGTGCATAATAACAATATATGGCCTGAACACATTAACTTATGTGTGTCACACACATATACTTTGAGTACCATTTTATATATCGTGTTTATTGTAAATTTAACGATATATAAATAACCTACGTACTTGGTCAATATTGGGCTTCAAAAAAAATTATAGTACTATATTTATTGGACTATACAAAGTTTTAAGAAAGCCCACTAACAAACCCTTACTAGGAGCCGACCATATAAGCAAAGAAAGGGATGATGATCAAACTATTTAGGTTAATGAATTAGTGATAACATCACATTAATATGATTGATTTTGAATGGCCAAATTAGAGAGATTCTCTCATCTCTTCTCTCTATAAAAACACAGCACATAAACACATTCAAATATGTGTTTTTGTTTTTCTTGATCCAACTTTTGTATCTTGTCCATTCAAAATTATCTTGTAAAGCTATAGGTTTAAGACTAGCATCAATTGGTATACAAATAATTGTAGTTGAGTACATCATAGAGTATCTCCATTAGATTCACTTGGTTCAAGGTGTTTCATTTAGGGACAAGTCACCATTGATTCTACCGATTCACCTAAAAGGTATTAACTTTTCTTTTTAACTTTTGATTGATCATATGACTCTATGGATCAGTTGATAGGTGCTTAATTCTGCTGCATTTAATCTTTGTTTATATGATAATCATTTAATTCAGCACCTATACTAAGTTGCTGGAAAAACACCTACCCAAACCCTAGAAGATAGACTTGGGTTGTGGGCTTGAAAAAAAACGAATTATAGTTTAAATTTATAGGCAAACCCCAATCGGTTCATCATGACGAAGTTGCGAATCATGACACCATCACAGAATTCATGACACTAAAACACGAATAACACTTGACACCATCGTGTGTAACATATGACACCGTCGCTTGAAAGTCACGACACCGTCGCCAGCCACTGTTTAGCTATTTTCTTATAGATTTGGTGTAGAGTTGTAATCTTGTTCGTTTCTTCTCCAAATGAGCCCAAGTCACATGTATTTCCTCCAAATGCCATCCAAATGCTAAATATTAAAAGAACAATTAAGTACCTATTTGGGCATAAATGCCTATATAGGGGGTTAAATAACCCTAAAAAAAGTGTATAAAAGACACCTCATCATAATGGTAAAAAAAAAAAAAAATTTTTGGGAAAGGGTGAAGATGGTATCTGTGGGAGTGGAGATGACCAAGGTAATAATGGGGATGGTGGTGGTAGTGGTGCAGTAGGTGCAGCAGCATACTCAACAATGAGTGCCTCAGTAGATGAGAAAGTGACGGAAGTAGTTGTGATCTAGGATTGGAATGTAGAAAGATCTTGGGTGTTGAGGTGGTTCGTTTATTTGTTTGAACGAAATTCTCATGTTTTGTCGACAAAGTCTTCGATTCAAGGTTCGTTCAGGTTCAGCTAGTGGTTCAACAAGTTCAGAACTAGAAGCACGTGTATGCATCCAAGGAAATAAACCTTTTGGGTTTGGGTTTAGTTTGCCAGATAACTGTACGGCGATTTTTGAAAAAGAGGGGGAGTTAAAATAATTTTCCAGAGTTGACTACAGAACAGCTTAAAAATCCCCGGCAGCGGCGCCAAAAACTTTGATGTGTTTCAAAAGCTTTAAATTTATAATGACTGAAAATTCAAATTTTATTATAGGGAAACACACGGGTAAAAGTATAACCCACGTATATAGTATAATCTTTTTAGGTAAGACCAGGTCATCCACATGGATTTGAGTAGTATTCAAATAATCAGAAAAGAAAATAGACTTTAACAATTTTGAAAATAACTTTTGTTTTACCAGTGATAATAAAGATGACTACTCGGATAGCTGAGAATAATTTATAAGTATTGATAATGATTAAGACCTCATAGATTTTAACTCATAAAAGGGATTTCTCATCAGGAAACATTTTCATAAATTAACTTAATTAACTCAAGACTTATACTTAGTTGGCTAGACTGGATGTGTCACTCAAATGATTCAGATAACTTATTATATCAAAGCTTATTTTGTTTATCAATTTACAAAAGTGTATTTCTAGACACAAACGATAAAGACCATAGACAAATCTTTAAAACCACATAGATCATAACAGGTCTTTCGACCTATACTGATATGATTATATAATCTAAGTTGATAAGCAAAACCGCCAAGATAAGATATAATAGGGGTGCAACATAAGCTTGAGATTAAAGAGATCACAATCATACCAAACACTTATTCATTATCATAACTTCACCGTGTAGTCATGAGAGATTTAGCCTCTCATGGCTATGTAGTTCATAACATAACTTGATTCAATAAGAAACTTCATTATTTCACTAAACTAGTATGGTGTTCTTCTTCATTCTTGGTTGTTTAATCTTAATTCTTCAAAGGATGTGGTGTTAATGAAATAGTATTTATGACTTCATTTACTCTTCGTAACCAGATAGGAAGTATGGCTCACAATCTTGTAAGTGCGGCGTACGTAGGGAGTTAATGCACTAATTTAACCAAGTCTTTAATCTTTGACTTTAAGGGGAAGTACGGCGCAGAATTGATAAGTGCGGCGCACATTTGCACTTTGAGCTTGAGATTTTATCTTTGACTTGTATCTTGATTTACGAAGTGTATAAGTATTCGATCTTTATTTGATTTGAGCTCGAGATGTCTTCAAGTGAACCTGCAAGTATTTCATACTATTAAGTATCGAAAGTTCACGAGAAAGGATAAAAATGAATAAATAACACCACCGAAAATATGTATAATTAGGGCGTTATCAAATCCCTCCACACTTAGTTTTTGCTTGCCCCCAAGAAATCACTAGTACAAATCTGGGATTTGGTCACACATGGGCAAAATGGAACCGCCACAAATTCACATATTTATGTGGCTAAAGGTACTAAAATAGACAGCATTTACTAATTAGCCACACATGAAATTTTGATCGTGTGACCATTAGAACTGTATTGCCACACATTCAAACATTTATGTGGCTAAAGGTAACTGGTAATATTTTTTCTGATTATTTGGCCACATATAAATTTGGAACGCGTGACAAATACAAGTAAGCTTGAAGCATTAGTCACGATATACATATATTTAGTGACAAATATATGTCACACACTTGAACACTGTGACCAAATGGCATATATGGTCACATAAAGTAATTTTTTATGTGTCTAAATCATACAGTCAAGTTGTGTCACACATGATTTAAGGGTGACTATTATCTTTTGCTAATTATTTAGCCACATATGAATTTGGAATGTGTGACAAATGAAAAGTAAGGTTCAAACATTAGTCACGATATACATATAAATAGTGACAAATATATGTCACACACTTGAACACTATGACCAAATACCATATATGGTCACACTAAACTTTTTGTCACACATTATTTAAGTGTAGCCAATCGGTCACGTGTATTGGACGTAAGCCCAAGTAATCTCGAGCCTGGCCCGTAGTAAAATTAGGTCACTCATGTATCTGACATCTAGTAGACCAGATATAGTGCAAGCAGTATGTTATTGTGCAAGATATCAAGCAAGACCAACTAAAAAACACCTCAAAGAGGTTAAAAGAATCTTTTAATACTTGAGGGGAACCATGAACATGGGAGTCTAGTATCCAAAGGATTTTGGCTTTGAACTAACAGCTTTTTTAGATGCCGACCATGCCGGATGCATTGATACTCGCAAAAGCACTTCTGGAGGAATACAGTTCCTAGGTGACAAGTTAGTCAGCTAGATGTCAAAGAAGCAGGACTGTACTGCAATGTCATCTGCAAAGGTTGAGTATGTGGCATTATCTGCAAGTTGTGCTCAAGTAATGTGGATGAGGACATAACTTATGGATTATGGCTTCAACTACAACAAAATACCGTTGTATTGCGACTCTCAGTCAGCCATAGCAATCTCATGCAACCCCGTGCAACACTCCCATACCAAGCACATCCATACTCGATATCATTTCATCAAGGAACAGGTTGAAAATGGTATAATTGAATTGTACTTTGTCAGAACTGAATACCAATTAGCTGATATGTTTACTAAAGCCTTACCCGAAGATAGGTTTCAGTATCTTGTCAGACGAATTGGTATGAGATGTTTGACTCCAGCAAAACTGGAGGTTCTGACAAATGAATCTGCTTGATATTTCATCAAATATCAACATGTACATATTTTTGAAAAAAGAAAAATACAAAAATATAAAATTTCAAAAAAAAATACAAAATCAAAAAAAATGAGAAAATGTTTCACAAAAAGATTCTTCTCGACATGTCTCTTGGAATCGATAACATTTACGTACCTAGAAATATTGATTAACATCGACACGAGCGTGTAAATGAAGTTCGAACAGGAGTTTCAAATGCTTTCAAAACATGTCATTTCTATTTTTCTTTATGACTTGTAATCGCTCTCAGATTGCAACTCGGACCCGAACGACAAAGGAGAGTGTACGTTTCAGTGCACTTATCCTTCGAGTTAGAAGAGAAGTCTTCTAACATTTGGTTTTTCAAAAAGTTGAACATAATTTTTCAAGAATTTCTCATTGAAGATTCATAATCTTTCAAAATAGTGTGTTCAACACTCCATCCCTCATAAAGATTTACAAGACAATTCTTCTATAATTGGTATCATTTTCAAAATGAGTCAATGTTTGAGGGGGAGTTTTTCGAAAAACAATGTTTTAATGTTGTTGGATACATCATCACATGACAATTATTATGTATTCAACACATTATAAAAAGTCTTAATAACAACTCCATAGTAATAATGACAATTAAATAGAATGTTCGTTATAAGATGATTTAGTGGTTGAGCATAATTTTTCAAGAATTCTTCAATGACAATTCATAATCTTTCAAAATTGTGTGCTCAACAATGTTAACCCTCAATTTTATATTCATTTTACAACTTGGTATCATTTTTTTAATGTCAAACATATGTAAAATTGAGGGGGAGCAAGTTAATGTTCCATATAATTCATGCTAATATCTTTTCTCCATGGAATTTTCATGACAAATTTTAATCACATAGTATTTCAAAAACTAAGTGAATTAGTATTTAAAACAAGGGGAGAAATGTATTTAAAATGTGATCTTGAAAATAATAAGTGATCTAATTGACTCAAAGTGCTTGATACTCTTCGGAAAAGGTTTTATGAATACAATCTCAAACCCAACGACATCTTAATTCACGACGATTCTGAAGTCATAAGGTGGTTAGGTTAGGTATTTATCCAATGATCTAACCAGAACTGGAGGGATCTACCTAAGGACACTCCCTAGTTAGAAATAGCAGTCCTTAGGTATGATTGGAGATGAATGAGTATAAGGGAATAATGCCGACTAAGATTGAGCTAACACTGGAACAATCACAACAAGGTGTTAGTAATGACGTCTTGGTAAGCATTGAAGGGGTTGAAGAATTAAAAAGAAATGTATGGATAAAGGGTGAAAACAAAGCAGCCTTCCCTACACCTTAGGCAGAAACTGGGTTAATACATAATCTATCGGTTTTCACAAAGATAAATTCTGATATTGAAGAACGACATCATGGACCCAGTGATGCAATGCACAAACCTCCCTAGCCATTCGAGTTTCTCTTAACAAAAACTTGTCTCATTTATCACGGAGATACACACGACTCCTATTGACTTTCTCACTTCGAGTTAGTTAATATTGAATAGGTGGCAATCTACTCCAGCCTTCGAGTACTAAAACCAAAATGCACTAATCTTGTCTAGAGCTAAGAGATCAATAAAATAAATCTCATTAGGACACATTCCATGACAAACACTTGTTGAACACCAACAAGTTCATAAGCTATTAATAAGAGTCCTACGTATTATCCTTGTGATTTTTCCAAAACATCCGAGTGATACTTAAGTATTCACCGTAAAGATGGAAATCATGCTTGAGCCAACATCAAACAAGCTCTTGGTAGGTGACTTGCGAGATTCTATATGAATCAAACTTGTGTCAACTAGAGAGAAATGATGGTGCGATTCTATGTGAATCAAATTTGTTCCAGTAAATGAATTGACGGCTTAATCAGAAAGATAGTAACTATCTGATTCACTCTTACCGTGTTGTCTACTTTGAGACGCTCTAGTAACGAGAACGGCTAGTGCAGCTGCAAAACCCTGTCAAGAAGATTCATTTGAATTCTATTTGATCATAGGCAGTATTTATACTGATTAATGGGGAACCGTGGTTATTGCAACCTTATTCGATGAAGTTATAAAGACACTCTCGTCCATATTTGTCGATTATCACTAACGTAAACTTGCAGGTTATACGGTGGTGGCAGTATCCCATTCCAGCTAAAGTCGAATTCATTACCACATGCTCATGCTCAAACTACAAAGACATACTATATGCATCAAGATTCAAGAATCAAGAAAGCTCAAGATTCAAAGACAAAGACTTTCGCAAACTCTGATATTAAAGATAACTCCTTAGAAACCAAGCTTCAGGGGATATTATTAATAAGCTTTCAAGATGATGCAAAGTATGAGCATGTTGGTCAAGACACAAGATCGTAAGGTGGAAAAGACGATTAATACTGAAGGATAAAGATTTAAAGATCTCAGACATAAAGACGAAGTCGAAAGACAATGACAAAGGCTAAAGATCAAATATCACAAAGCATGAAGGAACAAGCCTACAACGTGGACAGAGACAAAGATCACAAGAGCTTAACGACAAAAGCAATCTCATTGATCTCACGAAGGAGTGTCACAATAAACTCACTTCGGGGGAGATTGTTAGCCTCAAATATTGAGTCAAACAAGGAAGTTCGTTCATTAAGAATATTAAGTCTTGGTCATTCAATTATGTAACATTGTAATAGGCTATAACGGGTAAACGGGCTCATTTATGTAAGTTAATCAATCACGTGTATAGGGTGTAAGCGCAAGTAATCTCGAGCCCGGCCTGTAGAAATACCATAGGCGTGTAAGCCTCATGGTTTAAGTATAAAAACCCCTCTCCAAGTGTGGAGATGGTGTTGGTTCCATTTGTAATTTTCACTAGTAATCAACCATTCTCATTTTCTTTACTTTCTCTCTCTTGCTTCTCTCTCTAAACTTCTTCTAACTTCTCTTTTATCTTTCTTCTTTAATTTGTGTACTAAGCAATGGAGTGAAGTGATTACGGGTTACCGATAAAAATCAACTATTATTGCTTTGGGTACTGTATACAAGACTAATGGAAAACAAATGCTTCATAACAAAGAACTCCTAAAGGATTGCCACAAAGTTTTAGTTGATAAATCTTTATTGGATGCAGCATGCATACCGGATGTAGGAAAGAACAGTTTTAGGTGGGTTTTTTCCATGGCCAAAGAATCAAGTGGTTTTGGATCCAAAGGTACATACATATGTTTTATCAACCTACATATATATAATTCTTCATATTGATACACGCGGCTTTTGTTTCTTACAGGTAACACCACCAAGTACCATACAAATGATTGGTGAGAACAAAACTGCACCTAAATTACAATCTAAGCACAAAAACGTTTATGTCTCTCGTGATACCATGCAAAAGCAAGCTAGGATGAAGAGTCAAAAGTTTTTAAATTATTGATCATGAAAACTATGTTGGTTAAGAATTTTATTATGTACGACATTACAATTTTATATTTGGTTCAGTTATATACATTCCAATTTTATTGTATTTGAATATGTTTTGATATATATATATATATATATAGGGAGGCTTTATTTTCAGCATCAAATTAAGTGCGAGATTTGCGAGAACTCTCAAAAACATACATGCATGCCTTCAATAATTGTTTTTTTACACATATGTTTTAAATAGAACAAATATGTTTTAAAAACATATTTTTTTAAAGAATTTGATGAGAAATTAGAAATACAAATTTTTTCTTTGAATATGCACACCTTCAAAGAAAAATTTTGTTTTTCCAAATTCTCCTCAAATTCCTTAGAACAAATATGTATTTTTAAAAACATACTTGTATATGTATTTTTCAAAACAAACTAGTTTTTCTATTTATAACATAAGTTCGAGAAATACAATTAAATGAATACGTGCATGTATGGTCTTTATAGAGTTCTCGCAGTTCTCGCATTAATTACTGAGATGCAGAAAATAAATTTACAATATATATTTCTATATATATAAAATGATATATATCTATATATATAAAAAATATAATATAGTAATTTCGTTAAATAACGTGACTAAAAGTATGCATATTGTCACACTTCATTAACACTTTTGGTCACTGGTTTGTTAATTCGTTGTGCGACTAAATAATACAAAAGGCCACACAAACAAAAATTCCAGTGGTCATTGATGATCAATAGGTCTACACAAAAGTACACATTTGTTTCACTCTAAACACAAATGGTCACAACTTATATAACACTTTTTGGTCACTTTATGCTATAATTGTATGTGACTAAATAATTAAAAAAACATGCTTTTGTGTGACAAAATATTACTAAAGCCAACAAACATCAAAATTCCATGTTGCCATAGGATGAACAATAGTTACACAAAATACACATTTACTTCACTTTAAAACACCATATGGTCACACACTATTAAACACATTTGGCCACTTTATACTTAAGTGGTATGTGACAAAAACCCAAAAAACATGCTTGTGTACTAAATATTACAAACAGGCCGACACAAACATAAATTTATGTGACCAGTTGTACATCGAATAGTCCACACACGAATACACATTTTTCACTGTAACATCATAGGGGTTACGACTTATTAACACTTTTGGGGATCCACAGTTATGGCAGAGAGACATTATGTACAAAGAACTAACAAAGCAAGCTTATGTGACGAAAATATTACAAAAGGTCACAGACAAACATAAAGCTATCGAGCTAGTGCCATTGGAGATCAATAGTCACACAGAAATGCAAAGTCTTTAGCTTTAAACAACTTAGGTCGACTTATTGAACACTTTGGCCAATGTGTATTGCGTAGGTGTCTGTGACTAATACCTAAAAAACATGCTTACGTGACTAAAATTAAAAATGGGCACACAAACTTATTTCATGTGGCAAAGCGTTGAATGATCACAGAATGAGAGTTACGACAAAATACACATTTTCTTCATTTGAAAGCAGCACTATGGTCACGACTTATTAACACTTATTGAGTGCCCACTTTATGTGCTTAATTGTATGGAGACTAAATATAGCGCCGAATAGCAACGATCTGTATGAACAGCTCGACTGATACAAGAGCGTGGGCAACACAAAAATAAGAGATACATGTGCCATTGAGGTGATCAATATGTCACACAAAATAACTCAATTCTGACGCACGTTCACACAGCAGTATGGGTCACACTTATTAACGACAGATTTGCCACTTTTATCCGATTAAGTTTATGTGATCTAAAGTACCAAAAAAGACATGCTTTGAGTCTGTGACTAAATATTACAAAATCGCGACAGGGAACAGAGGGGGGGCAAACATAAATTCGATAGCGTGACCATTGGACGCGATCAATAGTATCACACACAATACATTTGATGTTACTTCACTTTACAAACATCATATGGTCACACTTTATTAACACTTTGGACCACTTTATGCTTAAATAGTATAAAAAAAAAAAAATTGGAACTAAATATAAAAAAAACATGCTATCTTTTGTGACTAAATATTTACTCAAAAGGCCACAAAACATAAAATTCATATGGCCATGGATTGAACAAATAGTCACGACAAAATACATTTTTAGCATTCACTTAAACACCAGTTATTGTTAGTTTACTATATGTCACACTAATTAACACTTTTGGCCACTTATGCTTAATTTTTATGTGACTAAATATAAAAACAAGCTATTTTGTTGACTATATAATGTTTACGGTCACTAATCTGATTAATCCAAAACTAAATTTGACCTAATTAAGTCATATATGTTAAGGTTTTGGCCACTTGTTTCTTAAAGGATATACGACCACTACCCTCAAAAATGTGACAGCGCTACGGTACCAGCTACGGTCCCACGACCCTATAATCACACACACCCGAAAAATCCATGTTTACTAAATAGACTTAAAAACTAGGTCGTCACACAATTTGTGGAGACGCCAAATTCCACTTTGTAGATCAAGTTGATCAAAGCTAAAATAATAATGATCATTTCTCGTGAACATGAGATAATTTGATTTACAAGAGTTTGTAAATTGATAACATTTCAGGCATAATGACAGTATAACAACACCTATCACATTGGAATGTTTTGAGTTAATATAATTTCCACTCAGATACACTCAGATTGGGTTTATAAATTATCTGAGAAGACACACTCAATTGCACAGACAATAATCTAGACAGTTACCAAATGATTATACTAAGACACAAAAACATGTCTAAAGCGAAAACTTAATACTGCTGTGAGGTCGGAAAATTTAAAGACTTCATGTAGCGAGAAGCTTAATCCTTTATATCTATGACCAACCTATATATAACGTGAGAATATAAGTATGATATAGTATATAGGTAGAATATGATAAAGAATATATAATTACATATATATATATATATATATATACTATCTTTTACCATAACTAAGGCTTGGCACATAATTTCTTCTTTCAACATTGACTTCTTTCTTTCTTAGGTATTTCAGCAACTTAGTTTTAATGGAAAGTGCTTGCAAGAACAAGAACTTGCAGGATTAAAAACATATGGTTAATCAAGCTTCGGTCTAGTAAATGATGATCAAGCACAAGTTCTAGAGCTTCTAAATTACCGGCCCTCTCAAATATAATTATCAACCAATACCACTGTTCTAGAAAAGGCGACAAATTACAAATACACAGTCGTAACGACGGATGAGACACTTGAAATTGCATTCAAACCTTAACTCAAACAGGCTAAAGGCATCAATTATCTTAGGTACCAAAGGTAGATACCCAAATTTATAAGGCTTAGAATTTTCATAATTTAGTGGACTAGGTTGTGCTAGTTATAATCTCAATTCGGGTGGATTTGCCTTACTAAGAGCATTTTTTATATTGAAAGCATATATATAAATTTTTGGTAATAAAATCAGTTAGAAAATTTTTGGCAGGGCAAACACGGAGGAATATGATTAATTTTTCCTATTTGGCTCCCTTCCACACTTAAGTTGAACATTGCCCTCAATGTGATAACTGATAACTAAAGAATAGGGAAAATTAAGGGAAAACGGTACTTCCCGGGCATAGAGATGTATAGCTGCGAGAGAGCTATCCTTGAGCATACTTCATAATTTTCCAATCTTTAAGCTATATTACCTACATAAAAGTAAATACAAAAACACACAAAAAGAAATATATCTTTGGGTTTTTTTATAGAAAATTAAAGGATACGAATGGAGGAATGGAGGAATGGAGGCTAGACTCCTCTGTTAATACAAATAATGTCTAACAACGTTATTTATATTTTTCGACCTCTCAACGTTTTGATAATAACAAAATGTAAAAACGTTTACAATAAAATTAAACGTTTACAAATTATTAATTGTAAAATTCTATTTCTAAGATTAGTGATCACTTAAGGTATAAACAAACAAATCATTAAGCATGATTAGTGATCAAGAAAATATTTTTCTCTCATCCATTATATTTTTACAAAAAGATTTTCACAAAATTAATTATACAAAATATTTTCTAATTAAAAGAAATTTTTTATTAAAAACATAAAATTTGAAATTCAATTTTTCCTCTCAAAACGGAAGCTTCTACACTAGATACAACCTTCCCCACAAAAAGACAAAAAAGATAGCGGAGTCTAGGTGGCGGCCCCCTTATATATATAGGACCGCCGGGACCGCCACCAGTTACCGTTGGATTCTACTATCTATAAATACTGGTCCACCCCTTGCTGAAAATTATTCCTCTTTGCATGAAATTTTTTAGTCTATTTTTTCTCTCTCTGAAACTTCTTTCTCTCACAAAATATCTTAATCACTAACATACTTAGATCTTGTTTCAAGGGTTCTTATTCTTTCTTCTTACATCTATCTTCTCCTCCTCTAATCTAGTTTGCAAGAGAAGAACACTCGTATTCGCCAAGAAACGAAGTGTTGATTAGTGAACTCTCATCTCTTCTTCTAAGTTCCAAATCTCTATTGTATTTATCTTGTGTTATTTGTTTTTGTTTTTTTTCGAATAATTGTGTAGATCTGATGTGTTGATC
This sequence comes from Tanacetum coccineum, assembly GCA_026074375.1. Taxonomy (NCBI): domain Eukaryota; kingdom Viridiplantae; phylum Streptophyta; class Magnoliopsida; order Asterales; family Asteraceae; genus Tanacetum; species Tanacetum coccineum. The sequence continues at coordinate 20,796 of BQNB010006999.1, read as the reverse complement.
TAGTGAGTGTGTATATACTTGTTGAAGTGTAGATGGTTCTAGATAAGTTTAGGACTTCGACATTTAGATTAGTGTCATAGAAAAAGGAAAATAACGTAAGCGACGTGTAAACGGTTTTCTCCGCCTAAAGGGAGCTTGTTGACATAGTGAAATCTCAAGTCGGATACTCGGGGAGTGGAGTAGGGCGAAGAGGTGCTTCGTAGCTGAACCACTATAAAATCTTGGTGTCTTGGTTTGGTTGTTTCTTTCCTTATCTCTTTACATTATTATTGTTGTTATCTAGTTTTAGTTTAGATAGTTATTGCTTGTTCATATTGTGAATTGGTTAAACATATAACTCGGATCTAAACATTTTTGAAAGCAAACTTTTAAAAACGAAAACGAACCTGTAAACTATTCAACCCCCCTTCTAGTTTCCACAATTGGTATCAGGAGCCAAGGTCACTCAAGATTTTTAAAATATATTGTATTTTAAAGCTTGGATCGATCTATGGATTCCGACAAATATCTAGAAGGGCAATCTATGCAAAGACCACCACTTTTTGAAAGCGATAGTTTTATTTATTGGAAAAATAGATTCGAGACATATGTTAAATCAAAAGATCTAGATCTTTGGTATGTTATTACTAACGGTGATTTTCAACCCATTATTCAAAATCCGGAAACCAAACTTGATGAGGTTGTCCCTTTTGAAAAACAAACCGATGATCTTAAAAGAAGGCTTGCGAAAAATAACAAAGCCAAAATGGTTATTTATAATGCTTTGCCAAGAAAAGAATATGAAAGAATTTTTATGTGTAATACGGCAAAAGACATTTGGAAAACTTTGTTAATCACCCATCAAGGTAATAACCAAGTCAAAGATAATAAGATCGACCTTTTGGTTCAACAATATGAACAATTCGTCATTTCCGAAGACGAATCTATAGATAGTGTTTTTGCTAGATTTAATACTATTATTACTAGTCTTAAAGCTTTTGAAGAAGGTTATTCTAGTAAGAACTACGTAAGGAAGTTTCTTAGGGCTCTACATCCTAAATAGATAGCAAAGGTCACGGCAATTGAGGAATCAAAAGACTTGACATCGCTATCTCTTGATGAGCTCATTAGAAACCTCAAAGTCCATGAGATAATCATCAAGAAAGATTCCGAAATAGTCAAAGCAAAAGTTGAAAGGAAATCTCTTGCTTTAAAGGCTAAGAAAGAATCTAGTAATGAAGAGTGTTCGACCTCCGGTAGTGAAGAAGAAGAGTACGCCATGGCAGTAAGAGACTTTAAGAAGTTCTTTAAGAGAAGAGGTAGATTCGTGAGACAACCACGAAACGACAAAAAGACCTTTCAAAGAAGTCGAGACGACAAAAATGGCAAAAGTGAAAAGAAGTGCTTTAGATGCGGAGATCTAAATCATCTTATTGGAGAATGTCCAAATCCACCGAGACACAAGAACCAAAGAGCATTCATTGGAGGTTCTTGGAGCGATAGCGGTGAAGAAGATGATGAAAAGATCCAAGACGAGACATGTCTTGTAGCTCAAGACCAAATAAGGTATGTTCTGAATCCTCTTACTTTAGTGATGAAAACTCATCAATAGATGATTTAGCTTTAGATAATGAGTATGACAAACTATGCAAAATGAGTTTAAAGATAATCACTAAAAACAAAAGATTAAAAGCCACTAGAAATAGTCTAGAAAACGAGCTTAGAGAATTAAAAGCTAAATTGTCTACACTCGAGAAAAACAAGGGAGTTTATCTCGATTGTGTAAAATGTCATACACTTAAAATTGAGAATGAAAAAATGAAAGAAGAATCCACTAGATTAAATAGATTTGAAAAGAGTACACATTGTTTAAATGAAATGCTAAGTAATCAAAAACCCTCCGGTGATAAATTAGGATTAGGGTTTAATTCATTTGAAGCATCATCTAGTGGAACTAAGGAAATAAAATTTGTGAAAGCTCAGAAAAAGGTAACCTCTGATGGAGGTCCCATAAATATGGGCGGCCCCCAAAGTGCTCAGGCGGCCCCCAAAGCAAATATGGGACCGCCACCAGCAACGCCTGGATCTGAGAAAAGTGTGTCTTTTCAAAAATCTATTTTGGGTCCTAGACCAAAACACATAATTGTAAACAAGGTCAAAGTTCCCGTTGCTAGTGACAATGAATTCAAACAATCTTATAAACCATTGTCAAAACATAGAGTTGGATTTTTGAAACCTAATTTTAGATCAAAAACTCCACCTCCTAGAAGAGTCAATAATAATTATCCTCGTGCCAAAACGCCGCAACCAAAAAGGAACATTGGTCGACAAAATCGACCTCATGGCTTTCCCGTAACTTGGAACAACTTTCCACATCAAAGTTACATGCCATGGGAAATGTATTCTCCATTTCCTCATCCCAACCAATTGCATCAAATGCAAGGGATGTTTAGCACTAACAACTTTGGACCCATGAGATATTGGGGACCAAATGTTTGAGTCATTGTACTATATAAATAGATATGCCTTGGAGTCGACTTGGAACCTGACGAAAAGATTAAAGATAGCGGATTCTCTAAACATATGATGGGTAACCAAAAGCTCTTCTCCACGTATAAGGCATACAATGGAGGTAATGTTATTTTTGGTAGCAATCTTCACGGTAACATCATTGGCAAATGTACGATTTCTAATGACTCTCTCAATATAGATAATGTAGAACATGTTGATAACTTAGGATTTAACTTGCTAAGTGTAGGACAAATATGTGATAATAAGTGTAGAGTAACTTTCTCTAAACATGATAGTGAAATCACTAAGGATGGTAAAGTCATAGGTAGAGGTATTAGGAAGAAAGGATTGTATGTGATGAAATTAAGAAATAAGCCAAAAGACAAAATATGTCTTGCAACGATTGATGAAAACTCCACATTGTGGCATAGGAGATTAGGTCATGCTAATATGCGTCTCATTCAATCGTTAGCATCTAAGGAACTAGTTAGAAACTTACCTAAGCTTAAGTTTGATCAACATTTTTGTGATGCTTGCAAAATTGGAAAACAAGCTCACGTTAGTCATAAAGCTAAGAACATAGTCTCAACGACTAGATGCTTAGAACTTCTCCACATGGATCTTTTCGGTCCATCCGCCGTACGGAGTTACGGAGGAAACCGCTACACCTTAGTCATAGTAGATGACTACTCTAGGTATACTTGGACTAGATTCCTTAAGGATAAAACCGAAGCTTTCGATCAATTCGAAATATTCAGTAAGAAAATCCAAAACCAATTAGGATGTACAATAGTGTCAATAAGAACCGACCACGGTAGAGAGTTTGATAATGAAGTGCAATTTGGAGAGTTTTGTAATGCCAATGGTATTACTCATAACTTCTCAGCTCCACGCACTCCTCAATCAAATGGCGTGGTTGAAAGGAAAAATAGGACACTTCAGGAAATGAGTAGAACCATGTTGAACGAGCAATCGTTGCCACAAAAGTTTTGGTGTAACGCCGTAGATACTTCAACATACATTCTCAACCGAATCCTAATTAGAGCCATCCTAGGAAAAACACCTTATGAACTCTTGAGAGGTAGGAAACCTACTCTTGACTATTTTAGAGTGTTTGGAAGCAAGTGCTTCATTTTAAACACCAAAGACTACCTTACCAAGTTTGACCCAAAGTCATACGAAGGTGTCTTTTTAAATAGTAAAGCCAACATCATCCTTAATAAACACACTAGGAAAATCGAAGAATCACTCAATGTGACATTCGATGAAACTCCTCCACCCTCTAAGACATCACCCTTGGTGGATGATGACTTAGATGAAGAAGAAGCTATTAGGGCAACCGAAAAGAAAAACCTAGAAAATGTTGTTGAGGATGAAACACTAGAAATTGATGAAATAGTCAATATTAAGGAATCTAGGAACCATCCTTTAGAAAATGTCATAGGAAACCTTAACCAAAGAACCCTTAGGTCACAAGCCCAAAACCAAAGTAACTTCTTTTGTTTTATATCAACTATAGAACCTAAGAATGTGAATGAGGCTTTAGGTGATGAAAGTTGGATAGTCGCTATGCAAGAAGAATTAAATCAATTCATTGCTAACGACGTTTGGGAGTTAGTTCCACAACCTAAGAATATGACAATCATAGGAACTAAGTGGGTGTTTAGAAATAAATTAGACGAGAACGGTGTTGTTTCTCGAAATAAGGCTAGGTTAGTTGCTCAAGGTTACAACCAACAAGAGGGCATCGATTATGATGAAACTTATGCCCCGGTTGCTAGACTTGAGTCTATTAGAATATTATTAGCCTATGCTTGTGCCTTAGATTTTAAACTATTCCAAATGGATGTAAAAAGTGCATTCCTGAACGGTTTTATCAATGAGGAGGTATACGTGGCACAACCTCCGGGATTCATTGATTTTGAAAAACCAGATCATGTTTATAAATTAAAGAAAGCTTTGTATGGTCTTAAACAAGCACCCAAAGCTTGGTATGATAGATTAAAAGCTTTCCTTATTAAACATGAATATAAAATAGGAATGGTAGATAACACTCTTTTTACTAAGAAGAAAAGTTTAAATCTCATCATTGTTCAAATATATGTCGATGACATTATATTCGGATCGACTTGTCAAGACATGTGTGATGAATTTGCCAAAATCATGCATGACGAGTTCGAGATGAGCATGATGGGTGAACTTAACTTCTTCCTTGGATTACAAATAAAACAAATGGAAGATGGTATCTTCTTTAATCAATCTAAGTATATTAAAGAAATGCTTAAGAAATTTGGTCTAGAAGATTCTAAACCAATGAAAACCCCCATGTCCTCCGATACTAAACTCACGAAAGATGAAGAGTGTGAGTCGGTAGATAGTACCAAGTATCGAGGCATGATAGGTAGTTTATTATACCTAATGGCAAGTAGGCCTGATATCATGTTTAGTGTCTGACTTGTTAACCCCACTGCCAAGAGGCTCCAAAACTCTCACCTTCTGAAAGCGGTTTTTAAACATATTCTTTACATACAATAAAAGGCACTACGCATTAGGAGATTATGGTATCCTAAGGGGACCAGCACAGAAACCGTAGTATATGCCAACTCTGATCATGCGGGAGATTATGTGGATCGAAATAGCACTAGTGGTATTTATACGTTCGTGGGATGTTGTTTGACATCTTGGTTTCTCGATGAAACAAAACCGCTCTGGCTATATCACTATCGAAGCCGGAATAGTAGCGCGGGAAAGGCATGTCAACAAGCACTATGGTGAAAACAAGCTCTCATCGACTACGGCGTATGACTCGACGACGTTCCCATCATGTGCGACAACAAAGGCACGATTGACCTTAGTAAAAACCCGTGCAACATTCTCATACCAAACACATCGAAATTCGTCACCACTTTCTTCGTTGATAATGTCCAGAAAGGACATATCTCAATTGAAAAAGTGCCGCCATCGACAATATTGTCGACATTCTCACTAAACCCCTTAAATGTGAATCATTTAACTATCTACGTCTTGGCTTAGGAATGATGGAACACATTCCATAAATCACTTTAGTCCGCTTCTCCTTTCTCTGTATCAATTCTAGTCCGTGTTCCATTCTGTGTCGTGACAACTTGATATTCGGTCATGTTCCGAAGTATCTTTAAGCATGGTTTAATTCTCGAAATGGAAAATTAAGATGTCACTCCGCTGCGTTAAAATTTTCGTTAAAAACTGAGTCCAAAACCCTTTACTGAGGGCGGCCCCCATACCATAGGCGGCCACCAATATATTTGGGACCGCCAGACATTATGG
>BQNB010006999.1:0-2500 GCA_026074375.1 Tanacetum coccineum | reverse complement strand
GTGAAGCAGCGTGGATGGAGTAAGGTCAACGAATAAGTCTTAGAAGGTTGTAGAGAAACATGAAAAAGTGAGCTATGAGGAAATTTTACTTTTATGACATTCTTTATCTATATTTATTACCCAAACTATTATGCTTAGGTATTCAAACTTATACTACTTATTAGTAACTTAGTACGAAGTACGGCAAACATTACTTGTCTTGGATGATCATTCAATTTTATCATCCTAAACCCATACTTGCATGCACCCTGATACGCTTTGGCTATTGTTATATTATGCATGCTTATAAAATTGTCAATTTGCCTACATATGATTTCTTGATTGAGCTTAGGATGTTTAGTATTATAACTTTATTGATTAAGTATTTGAGGATTCTATGTGAATTGGTATGACTACAAAGGGCAAAATAGGAAACTGTCTCCATACAGGATTTACAGAAAATTAAAAGAAACTGGAAAATTCCGTGTCTCCAGAGAACGACCCCCATAACTACTGGGCGGCCCCCTAATATATATAGGACCGCCAGGTATTTATGGGAGGCCGCCATCTAGGGAAGTTCATGGAATTTTCACTGTGGCCTCCTAATTTTATGCTACAGTTGACTCTATTCTTCTTAGACCCAGCTAAAACTTTCTACATTTTTACTAAACCACTTTTGGAATTCAAAAATCAACTTCATGCTTTTCCACGTTGATCTTTTCTCCTAGTAAATAATATCCTCCTCCTTATTATCATCATCTTCTTCGTCTCACCCCAATCTACCATAAATTCCACCAATGCTTCCGCGTCTAACCCTTCAGAAATCAAGTCACCATAAGCCCTCCATAGACAATATTTGTCAACATATCTAGTGATGAAGATATCACCAACACACCTTCTCCTACAACAACTTCTTCATCTCCAACTCCTCCAAAATGCACCATAGAACACCAATCCACTAATCAAACATCATCAAGTCAAGAGAACACATCTTCTTCCTTTCACTCAAAACTTCAAATTTCACCACCATCTTTACATGAACCAACTTCTCCTCATAATTTAAACCCTTTGCTTGACAACATTTTGGATGTTCCTTCTAGACCTCTAAACCCTCAACCACTTCAAAGTCATCCTTCTTTGGATATCACACTCTCTTTATCACCAATCACTCCTCTTGATTACATTCATGACACTTCATCACCACAACCTCAACCACCTATCATCTGCCATCCTCTTTTCTATAAACTATTCATGAAATATCAATGGGTCAACTTACATATGTTGCTCTCATAACTGAAACCTTTTCTTCACTTTAAGAGAGATGAGCGGAAGAAATGAACATCATGGATGAGTATTTTGATTCTTCAAAGATAACGAAATCTTCGACAACGAATGTTGAAACTTCCAACAATGAAATTTCTTCGCACGAAGGAGAAGTTTTTCATAGGGTTTCTGAATCATTTCAAGAGGAATCTTCTTCATCTTCATTGAATGATGACGTTCAACAAAGTTTAGAAGAAGTAATGTGTTAGATATTAGAAAAAGACTCGGTCACCCAGTGTATTTTACTGTTTATTATAGCTCGTAGTTTAATAGTTAATAGTACGATTTTCGGTTTTAAGTCGGGTACTAATACCCGGTATATTGTATGTACTATATAAGCCTCTTCCAACTTTGGAAGAGGGAAGCTAGTCATTATTTTCCATTTACAAAGAAACACTTTCTCTCTCTAGAATATTCTCTCTCAAGTGTTTCTCTCTCTAGAAACTAGCCAAATCCAAGAATCAAACCCGTGTTATGATATAGGATATACCACATAATGGTTTCTCCAACAAATACTCAATCGATTTCAAATAACATGGTTCCTAATGTGAATGAAGCAAGTTCGTCACATAATGTGTTTGATGAACGATTGTAAGATGCTTATTTTGATGCAAGTATGTCGTTCCATGATCCTTCCAATGTTCATACATTCTATCAAATAATTGGTGATCCACTTCATAAAATAATTGGTAATCCAAAGTCGAGTGTTCGTACAAGAGGACAACTAGCAAATTCATGTTTGTTTGCATGTTTGCTAAGTAGTATTAAGCTTACTAGCGTGGCTGAAGCTTTAAAAGATGTTGATTGGGTCAGTGCAATGCAAGATGAGCTTGACCAATGTTGATCAGCTTCATGCTTACCTGCAACAACATGAAAGACATGCAAATGAAGTTCGTTACACCGTATCAGACTCAACAATTCACAACCAATCAATCAACACCTCTTTCAATTACTTATCCATCAAATAAGTACCAATCCACCGTTAACCACAACGTTTATTCTCCACAACCATCAATCCCACAAGTAGAATATGCTCCTACAGCCTACTGTCAACAGCAACACCCTGAATTTTCCCAACCAGACTCCGGTCTAGTTGTTCCAGTGTTCCAAAAAGGGGATGATCCAATTGATGCGATCAATCACTTGATGTCATTCTTAACCGCTGTTGTCACATCCCGGTATCCTACTACCAACAATC
>BQNB010006998.1:45953-95215 GCA_026074375.1 Tanacetum coccineum | reverse complement strand
AATAAAAAGAGTTAACACCGTTAGGGTTTAGGGGACCATTTTTGTAATTTGGTTAACTTTGAGGGACTGATTTGGTATTTTTAGGTTTTGTCTTTTTATGTGTCGACTTTGGTTGACCTTTGATAGCATTCTCCCGACTCTTGTATTCTCTTTCCTTTCCCGTGTCCGTGTTTGTCCGGTTTTGACCGTTTTCTTATGATTTTGCTATATCCGTACCTACACAATCACAAAGACAAAACAAGCAATATACAAGCATTTTAAGCACAATTTTGTCTTTTTAGGGCCTATTTTGATATTAAAAGGATATGTATTTTCACACATATCAAACCATATTAACGGTTCCCTAAAGACAATGAAAGATCCTTTTAACCTCCTTGAGGTGCTTCTCGGTTAGCTTAGCCTGGTACCGAGCACATAAACAAGTAGCATGTACAATGTCCGGTCTACTAGACGTAAGATACATTAGGGCACTAATCATGCTATGATATTTCGTTGCATCGACTAGAGACCCATTTTAATCTAGGTCAAGCTTGTCTTTGATGATCCAATAGAGTTCCAACGAGATCACAAGTTTTCATTCCATATTTTTTAAGGATTTCTAAAACGTAGTTGGACTGGTTTATAAAGATGCCACAAGGGGATTGTTAACTTGTAAACTAAGGAAAAACATCATTTCCCCTATCATTGACATTTCGAAGTGGATTTTCATGAGATCAGAAAATAGTTAGGTATACCTAGGGTGTGTAGAACCAAAGATAATATCATCAACATAGACATGTACCACTAAGATGTCATCGTTAAAGCATCTTATAAACAATGTTGGATCAATGGTGCCTTTGAAGAAGTGATTCTGTAGGAGAAACATTGACAATTTGTCATACCATGCCCTTGGTGCTTGCTTTAATCCATATAGTGCCTTCTTTAACTTGTAGACATGACTTGGATAATCAACATCGATGAAACCTTCAGGTTGACACAGGTACACGTCTTCTTTTAACGTACCATGCAAGAAAGCAGTTTTCACGTCTATTTGAAACACAGTGAATGATTTGTGTGCAGCATATGCCAAAAATATCCTGATAGCTTCCATTCTAGCAACCAGAGCGAAGGATTCTTCGAAATCAATTCCTTCCTCTTGGCGGTACCCTCTCACACCCAGACGAGTCTTGTTTTGGATGATCGTGTTCTCTTCATCATGCTTGTTTTTTAATAACCTTTTCAAAGTAAGGGGTTTTATGTTATCTGGGGCAGGAACTAACACCCATACATCAAGCCTTTTAAGCTGAAGAAGCTTTTCTTGCATTGATTCAATCCATACAGGGTCGGTTATAGCCTCTTTGACATTCTTGGGTTTCATTATGCTCACCGTAATGCATACATGCACATGTCACCATCTGATCAGAGTTGATTCCTTGTCAAAACTGGTCATAAAGGTTCTCCTATCACTTGTTCCAGGGGGTGATCCTTGGTCCACTGATATTCATGAGGGTATAGTTGGTAAAACATATGCATGTTTGATGGATCCACATATTGTGAAGATGATGATTCAATAACACTTATGGATGGAGTAGCATAAGGATTTACAAATGTATTTTCATCAAACATAATATTCGAAACATTGTCAGCAATTGTTGCTGGTTGATGCTAAACATGTTGTTGTTATATTTCGAGCTCGTCAACATTCTGTGAAGTGCTTGGAATACTTGTTGCTTAAGAGGATGAATTTGTTGGTGTCGGTGCGGTGTCTGCTGTTGTCGTAGTTTCCGTTGGAGTCTGAAGAACTTGATGTGCTTAAGCAGCCTAAATAGTTCTCGAAATAGCTGACGGTTGACCACCAATAGAATCAGCATACATAGCTTCGAACAGTAAATCTAATTCACTTTCAGTTGGTTGTTGAGTTGTTATTGTTGATGGAGCATAAGTAAGATCGAGTCCTGAACTGATTTGTCCAAAAGTCATACTTTGAAGCCTGGGTTTTGAACTGCTTTGTTCAAAAGCAATAGCTGAAAGCTCATCAAATGTCACATTCATTTTCTCCATGATTTTCTTTGTCCTTCGGTTGTAAACTCTGTAAGCATAGGAATTAGCAGAGTAACCAATGAAGAAGCCAATATCTCCTTTTGCACCAAGCTTCCTAATATCTTTACGATCATTTTTAGGATAGCAAAGAGCCCCGAATACATAAAGGAAGGAGATATCCAGTTTTCTTCAACTAATGAGCTCGTATGGTGTTTTGTTAAATCATCGGTGAATGATGGAGTGGTTTTGAGTGTAGCATGCAGTAGCAATTGCTTCCGCCCATAAGAATAACGGTGTACGAGAAAAAAATCAACATCGTCCTAGCAGCCTCAACTAATGTATGATTTCTTTGTTCTACGACTCCATTTTTCTAAGGAGTTCTCACAGAAGAAGATTGATGAGATATGCCAACACTGTTAAAGTATTCTTTAAGCACTTGATTTTTGAATTCTACGCCATTGTCGGTCTTTACAATAATGACAGGAGATTACATAAGGACAGTAATTCTCTTCAAGAAAGTCTTAATTACTTTTGGTGTTTCATCCTTTGATATGAGAAAGTGGACCCACGTATAACGAGAGTAGTCATCCACTATTGCTAGAACATACTGCTTTCCATTTATGCTTTCCATTCTTATTGGACCACACAAATCCATATGAAAAAGGTGTAACCTTTGCTTAGAATTTGGAACTGGTTTGGGTGGGTGAGATGCCCTTTTGCTTTTTCATTGCTCACATAAGGGACAAAGATGTTCTTTATGGTATTTGAATTTTGGAAGACCAGTGATGAGATCATTTCTGGCAAGGTCATTTATGGTATCGAAGTTAAGGTGGGATAAATGTTGATGCCATAACCATGACTTGGTAGATGTGGCACGAGCCATGAGGCAAATTGGAGATGCAGAGGTCATATCATGGAGATTGATGGTGTAAAGGTTTGTTGTGCGATTTCCTTTTAACAAATCAACTCCTTCTAGGTTTCTGACAAAATATGTGTTTCTTCTAAAAGCGACCTCTAAATTTGAATCACAAAACTGCCCAATCGAGAACAGGTTGTGCCCCAAGCCCTCAACGAAATAAACCATGGTGATCAAAATATTTCCCTATTGAAGATCACTAAAACCTAGAATTGCAGCAACATGATCTTCTCCAAAGCCCAGACGAAATTGATGAGAAGCTTTAGATTCCCGGTCATATGCTTGGAATAACTCGAGTTGACGCACCATATGTAACACCCCCAAATTGGGTCGCAGCGGAATATGGGTCCGGGGCGTGTTACATCATGAATCAACAACACAAGAGATATATAGAACGACTAAAAAGTCGTTTGAAAACGATACATTGGATTTAACAAAGTCATTGTTACAAAAGCCCGTAGCTTAACTTGTTCACTTAATCAAATACAAAGATTTTCAGCCCATAACAGAAAACAAAATGAAATGCGACAAAATCTTAATGACAAGACCATCCAAATCAAAACACAATGAATCCATCGTACCTTGTCTTATTGATCCCTTAAAAACATTCATTAAAACGTCAACAATATCGTTGGAAGATTCATAGGTTTGATAAATCATTACTTAGGCCCACAAGATTGTCCCCAAGTGGTATGAAAATGCAACAGATGCAGATACAAATAAATGAAATGTACGTTGCCTTTATTCAAACCCTCATGAACACTGAAGCTTGACGTGTATAATTCCCAATTTAATGGCCTACATTTCCCGTGTTGATTTTCTAACCCGCAACATCCAATATTCGACATGTAACGTTCGTTTTAGTCCAGTGATACTAATCACCCGAAACGGGGTTGTCAAACCCAATTAGATCTAATAATAACATTCGCAGCTCACAATTAACAAGTTTCATGATATGGGCTCAGATATGGGTTATCGCTACTAGGCAACATGTAATCATACCTGAAACTTAACCACTTGTGTCCAATTGTAAAGCATTGCCAGTGTTTCACCCCAAAAACTTTGTAAAACAAAAAGCAGTAAAATGAGGGGCTAAGAACTCCAACCTTGAGTAGTAATGCCAATAGTATCACAAATAACGTAACGCGCCACGCGAATTGATCAAATGCAACCTAATTAAGTTAAGGTTGTATAAGTACCGAGTACTTTAATAACATTGAATATAATCCTATAGTTGTTACATCGTACTATCGTTCGGGCTATCATAATTAAAGAGGTCATGACATGACGTTCGAGGAGTTAGGACACTTTAAATCGTAAATCCAACAACTCGTCGAAACGCCATCCGAAGAGGCCTCATTATGAAACTCCCTAGTAATATAGTACTTTGATAACCACATAATATTCTATATAGCTCAATCACCAACTAATGGTTTTGGTAAAATTGGGTTTAAGAAGTTAAAACGTTTATAATTATCGTTTTAGTAAAACTGGCGTAACTTTCGCGTTTTAAACCCGATTCTCGCGTTTCTTATGTCCATCTTTTCGTATTAAGACGGGTTATCGATATTTGACATTTTTATAAATTTTATCCCCTGATGAACAGTAACTTTTACTGTTCATGACAGACATGAGTTTCGTATAATTCGTATTCGTCGTCGTAAAACCCGTAAATGTCGTATTTTATTCGTTATAGCTCCGTTTTTAATGATTCTTTCGAGGACGTTCTCGTATTTGAAAGTTCTATATTTTTATGAGGTTTACAAAAATATAACTTTCTGTCATGAATAGTAACTTTTATAAAAATAGTTTTATAAAAGTATTAATTGTCGTAAACTCGCAAAATTCATAACTCGTTCGTTATTAATTGAAAAATTACGATTCTTATCATTTTGGAATCCTAAAAATGTGTATTATTTATTAAAAATACTAACCCTTGCTGTTTGTAATTTTTATAAAAATGTTTTTATAAAAATTTACTTACGACTTCATTTATTAACGTATAACTTGTTTTTAACGTAACTTTTTCGTTCATTATAATCCATTTAACGAATTTCTTTACTTTTTTTTCGGAATCGTCGAGAAAATGTATTATCTTATAAAATATAAAAAGAGTATGTATAAATTCGGATTTGGGACAAATGTTTATGCTTTTTGTTAAGTTCCATTTTTGATCTTTCTTTATACTTTAACCACTTTTTGTATTTTAGCCACAAAGTCTCATATATCTTTGTATATTATAATCATCCTTGTATATCACTATACTTGTCCATAATATCCTTTATGTGTCAAGTACCAAAGAGTTAACAATCCATGATAATACTTAACATTAATAACATTACTTAAGAAATCTCTAATTTACTAGTTTTGTCCATAATCATTTTTATACCATAACCAAGTGTGTACAAGTGTATTTCTTTCCATATGACCTTATTTTTAGTGTTCTATTAACATGAATTAAAGTCCATAATCAAATTAACATGTCTATGTTATTTCTTTAAGTTGAAACATAATTATGAAGTTATGAAAACCCTAATTAAATCCAAAATCATGTTACACTAAAACCATATGATAACAAAAACATTTCTCATCCTTTTTAACATGATGTGAGTAATCACACAATATATATATATATATATATATATATATATATATATAAGTGTGTAAAATGATCATTTCAAATATAAACTTCATTTTCATGAATAAAACCTAAATGGTGATTTTAATTGCTAAATAAAATATCATATGCATTAATAACGAAATTATAGCAACTAAAATTTTAAATGGACCTTATGAAGAATGATTATGATGATGTATAATACTAAACCCTTTGTTTTAGCCACAAAAACCAAGCTTGTCACTTAATAAAACCCTAGCATTCATTCACTAAACTCTAAAGATTCCTTTTTTCCTTGAATTATTACTTGAATATGGTTAAGCCAATTCTTGCAAATGCTTAGTACATCTAAATATGTGTATATAGAAGTGTATGGATTGTAGAAAAATTTGTATGGGTTTGGTTGGGAGGTGAATGTATGCCGTAGCATATATGGGCAAAAAGAGAGGTTTTTTGGTTTGATTTGTCTAAGTGTTGGTGATGTATGTATCTCTTTATGCAAAGTATAAGTAATAAACTAGCAAGACTAGTCAAGGAGACATATAGGAAGTCCTAGGGATGGCCAAGGTCTAAGTCATTGGTCAAGGCATGGTAGGGATGGTGATGTGCTTCAAATAGTTGAGAACTTCCCATTAAATACATGTAAATGTTCTCAACTTGCATTTCTTGTTCTTTTCTCTCTATATCCGGTTTTAAGAGCTTATGTATGATAATATTGACTAAATTTTGGGTATTGGGTATAAACGTGGGTATTTATTGAAGCGTAGAAAAGTTTTTGTGGTTCCGGGAGTGCTACGCATTTTAAAATCGCGAAAAACGTATACACTTTACGTATCCGATAAAAATAACAAATGAACAAAGTAATAATTATCCTCTCAAAATAATTATATAACCCTTGCTTGATGTAAACATTTAATTTTTTGATGCCCGTTTACATTGAACGCTAATTTTTGGCGTACGCGATTTAACTTAACGTTTACAATTTCAAGCAAATGCGTACAACACTAAAAATAAATAGTACATTTATTGACGTCGTCAAAGACTTGAAAACACAGGGTGTTATAGACTTCCCCCGTTAAACGAGCCTTGTCCTCAGGCTTCACAATGGCACACATGACGACGGTGTGATCTTGGCGAAGAGGTTGGATATTCTTCTTGAATTGGTCTCACTGGCTCCCCACGTATACTCAGGACCTCTCTTGGGAGTTCCATCGTACTTTGACCAATGGATCCGACTTCTCTTCAACCGTTTTAACTTCTTGGTCACACATATTTCTAACCGGTTCCTCAACAAAATGGAGTTTTGTCGTCAAATTACGTCCATCCAACTGAATGCTTAAAGTTCGTCTGCGGCATGACACTTTCTTCAGGTTAGATACAATGAAACGTATTATTGACTACTGCCTCATCTTCTGGAGAGTTCAGCTTGTAAGCAACTCTCCAACCTTTCTATCAACCTTAAAAGGTCAACATACCTAGGGTTCACTTCCCCCGTTGCCAAAACGTAGACCCCTTTCCAAGGCGAGACCTTAAGCCATGACCTATCCCCAACTTGGAATTTCCATCGGTTTTATGCTTCAAGTCAGCGTAAACTCTTCTCAGGTCACGAGCACCTTGCATCCTTTGCTTGATCTGGATGATTTTCTCAGTGGTTTTCTTGGATCATTCTGGACTGAGTATTTGAGCTTCTCCAACTTCATCCAACAAACAGGTGACGAACACTTCGAACCATAAGTGCTCAATGGTGCTGCCGTTGATGCTAGCGTGATAGCTATTGTTATATGAGAACTCGACTAATGGCAAATAGTTTAACCCAAACCCTTTCCAAAGTCAGTCGCACAGGCACCAGCATGTCATCCCGAGAGTTTGAATTGTCCACATCGCTTTTGCCCGTCTATTTGGGGATGGATAAACGACAGTACACATATCCAAGTTTGAACCCAAAGCACTTTGAAGTGACGTCCAGAAATTTGATGCGAATCTTGGGTCACAATCGCAAATGATTGAGCGGGTATCCCATGCCTCGTGACCACTTCCTTAAGTACAATCTTGCAATTTATCCAAAGGACGGTCTCTCTCATTGGGGTGAAGATCGCAGACTTAGTGATCGATCAACCGATCACCCAAATTGTGTCCATAGACCTTGAGACCGTTTTTAGGAAAGCTTGCGTGACAAAAATCTATGGTGATGTTATCCACTGTCCATTCGGGTATCTTATTGTACCATATTAATCCTGATGGCCTTTGATGTTTCGGCCTTGACCTTAGCACAGGTCAAACACTTGTTAACATAAGTGGCTATGTCGGCTTTCATGTTGGGCCACCAATATAACTTCTCATGTCTTGGTACAATTTGTCAGAACCCGGATGAAATAGAGTATTTTGATTTTATGGGATCGTGCATGATCATCATGTTCGCAAATCGCCATAACAAGGTAAACCCACTCCTGCCATTTAGGCACAGGTTCCATCCGCACATGGGTTTCCAACTATTGTCTCTAATAGCTTCCGGAAATTTTGCATTTTCAACCAACATTCCCCCAACGTCTTCACTCTTAATGTTCTCGGGTTTTCGCGCTTCGGTTTGAGCATTTAAGATCTGTTTGGGAAGATCCAAACTAATAGTCATAACCAAGGCTCGAACTCTTAGTGGTGGTTCTCGTTCTTTCCTGCTTAAAGCGTCAGCAACGACATTTGCTTTCCCCGGGTGAACGAAAATATCGCAATCGAATCACTTAGGCAACACTAACCAACGTCGTTGCCGTCACATGTTCAACTCTTTTTGGATCTAAGATGTGTTTTGCAAACTCTTGTGGTCGGTGAATACTGAACACTGGTTCGCGTATAAAATAATGGTCCCACAGAACTTAGAAAGCGACCATGCTCACTGCACCGAGTTCTAAATCATGAGTCGTGAGTTTTTTACTCATGAATCTTCAACTTTCGTGACGCATAAGAAATCACTTTTCCTCTGCAATCAACACAAAGCTCCCAAACCCTCTTGCGAAGCACATCGCAGTATGCGATGAAATCTTTGCTCGTCATAATGCAAGGATTGGTGCACTAATGATACTGCACAAACTTTTGCTTCAACAGCTGAAAAGCTGCTTCTTGTTTATCGCCCCATTCAAACTTAACCTTCTTCTGGGTGAGCTTGGTCATAGGTTTGGCGATCTTAGAAAACCCTTCGATAAATCTTTGATAGTATCCAGCAAGACCTAAGAATTGACGAATCTCTGTTGGTGACTTAGGAGATGTCCAATCCTTAATGGATTCAATCTTGGCTGGATCCACATGAATTCCTTCACTATCGATCACGTGACCTAAGAACTGTACCTTAGGAATCCAAAATTCACATTTGGAAAACTTTGCATACAACTCCTCTTTCTTTAACAACTCCAATATTATCTTCAGATGCTCTTCATGCTCTTTCTTGTTCTTGGAATAGATCAAAATATCATCAATAAAGACAATCACAAATTTATCCAGATATGGTTTGCAAACCCGATTCATAAGGTCCATGAATACGGCAGGTGCGTTTGTCAAACCAAACGGCATAACTTGAAATTCGTAATGGCCGTAACGAGTTCTGAAGGCAGTCTTCGGAATGTCTTCTTCTCGAACCCTCAATTGGTGATATCCTGACCTTAAGTCAATCTTCGAGTAGACACTTGATCCTTGGAGCTGATAATAGGATCATCAATTCTTGGGAGCGGATAACGGTTCTTCACCGTTAATTTATTCAGTTCCCGGTAATCAATGCACATCCGGAATGACCCGTCCTTCTTCTTGACAAACAAGACCGGAGCTCCCCAGGGCGAGGAACTGGGCCTTATAAAGCCTTTGTCGGATAGCTCCTTCAGTTGCTCAGATAACTCCTTCATTTCGGAAGGCGCCAATCGATAAGGTGCCCGTGCTACTGGTGCGGCACCAGGTACCAAATCAATTTGAAACTCCACTTGTCGAGTCGGAGGAAGACCCGGCAAGTCTTCAGGAAATACTTCAGGAAAGTCTTGAACGATGGGTACGTCCTCAAGTCGCTTCCTCTCCGACTTGTCTTCAATCTCTTTTGTAGTGACATGTGCCAGAAAGATAGGAAACCCCTTTTCCATGTACTTCTGCGTTTTAGTGCAAGAAATGATGTTTAATCGTGTCACATTTCCCTGGGTACTTCCATCACCGTGTATGATCAAGGTTTTATTTTTCCAGGGGATGCGAACAATCTTCTCAGGCACAACCAAATAATACTGAAGAAAGATAAAAGACGCAATGACCGCTTGTGCTTGATTCGCCAACCAATCCATAGACCTATATAGCATCAAACTACCAAGTTCTACCTACCGGCATAAAGTTTATGTGAATTGGTGGTTTAGAGAAGGTTTAATGTGCAACCCTTAAGTAAAGTGTTAACCCGATTATCCACCTCCGGCAAGATTCGACATCATAATAGTGTCTAGGGTGGATGGTGTGATGTCAATTTGGAGCTAAATGTAAGTAAACACAAAAACTTCGATCAGCACCCGTATCAAACAATGATATAAGCAACAGCGGTGTTTATAAGAAACGTACCCGCAACGACGTGTCTGGATTTGCCGCCCAGCATTTCCAACACATACACCTTCGCTGGAGCCCGTCATTTTCCAGCTTGGATTACCACGATGCCTTTGTTGTTCTTTGCCTTGGACATTCCTTTCTGAAGTGTCCCTGAGCTCCACACTCAAAAACCAAGTAGGTTTTTGACCCGATCCGGTGCCCTTTTGGTTGTTATTGTTGTTGACATTTCCCGTACTCCTACAGTCACGGGCGAGGTGACCGTACTTGTTACATTTATAGCACTTTGGAGCTCACGGACCATCGTGGTGGTAATTGCATTTTGGGCATAGGGGTCTAGATCCGGTGTTTTGGGTCTCTTGTTTTTGTGTTTTGTTGGTTTGGTTTGTTTCGGAAGTGTTTTCTAACTTCCTCTTGTTTCCCTCAGCTTGGTCTCCTCTGCAATGGTAACTGACTCTGCTTGTCCATCAATTCTGTTGTCCATTTTCGATAGCCTTACCTGCATGGTTTTTGCTCTGAAGCCACAATGTTTCCCCATGGATCAAGTCCGGGTAATCCCACCGACATACCTTTCTAATTTTATCTGCCCCTCAGGAACATTCTAACACACATAGTGCTAGCTCTTAAAACGTTGGTTGTATTTTGACCACATCATACCTATCACCTTCAGTTCCACCAACACAGCCTCTAGCTTTCTCATTTCGTTTCGTGGACAATACTTATCAGGTCATATCTTCTTCTTCAGGTTCACACCAAGTCATCGAGTATGCAACTCATTAGTAACAGTCATAAACATGGGAATTCCACCATGTTAGTGGCATCGCTGCTAAAAGGGTACAAGTAGCAAAACTTGATCCTGGCTTTCACCGAGAGTGCTTATTCGGAAACAGTCTCCATCTTTCAACCATTGGGTTAACTCAACCACTCCCTTGGTGCATTTGAAGTACAGAGGTTTGCACTTCATGAAATCCTGGTAAGTGCACTCTCTAGCAATGCGTTCAGATCCCCTGATACCCGTTCCCGAAGAATGGCTATCAGTGCCATTCCTAGTTGCGTCACGTGCGGCCAGAGCGGCACTGACACCTTCGTTAATCATAGCTTGGAGTTGGGCATTAGTAAACATTAGTGGTTTGTGGTTGCAGTTGGGGCTCGGTGTTGTCGTGCCCGACATTGACCTCGTGGCTCCCTTTTGGTGCCATATTCTTTTCAATCATAAGAAAATACAATAACCGTTAGATTTCATAAAATCATAACCACGACATGACATATCCATGATAACTAAAGTGAGATCACATCACACAGTGAAATGTACAATTGAATTGCAATTAATAATGATATAACCAAATCGACATTCATTCATCACAAATTCGATTTTAAACATGACATAATACCACCATTCCATATATAACTGGAAAACATACATGATTGGTTCTTGATACAAAATGATCATAATGTTAGGTTACAACAAAAGAAAACATAATAACCCTAAGCCTTACTAGCCGGGATTTACCCCGTAATACTTAGTAGGGCAAATACAAACACTAGCCATAACCAAAGTCTAATCTAAGAACTGCAACCGAGCCTCCTCTGGCATCTGCCCGGTGCAAGAACCCCCTGCAGGTGGTTTGATTTTTTTAGTCCGCTGCTGTCCCTGTAAGGCAGTAACCTGCCCCTGCAATGTCATCACCTGTCCCTGTAAGGCTGTCACCTGCCCCTGCAGGGTGGTGACCAGTCCCTGAAGTGGAATCGTCTCCTCTTCTGTAGTGTCTTCATAGGATCAAGGTCTGAATAAGCTGCTGCTGTCGAGTGCGATCAGCAGCTCTCAACTCTCTCATCTCCTCACGCCTCCTGCGGTCTGTCTCTAGCAAATCAGAAATCGCTCTCTGTCTCCTGTGGTCCGCTGACTGTAACTCTGTGATCTCTGACATCTGTGCATGAACTGTGGTGCGTAGAGAAATAACCTCTCCATGAGCAAGATCGCTCGCATCCATCGCCCGTCCCCAAGCCTCTCTAGACATCCCAGCCTCGGTCTCCATGAGCTGACGTGTAATGTTGCATGTCCACGTCTGCTCTTAATAGCATACTGACCCCCACCGGCCAATAACTGCCTCTGTCCCCTGCTCGTCATCTAACCTCCGTGGTAATCTATCTGTATCCGCCTAACATAGTCTCAACTCTCCTCATGGTGCACCCCAACTCTGTATCGGTACTAACTGGAGCTCCCGGTAATGTCTCAACCATCTCCTCCCATGAATCCGTAATCCCATATCCGACATATCTCTCTGGGTCACGTCTGATCAGTCTGTCCATAGTGGCAACAAAGCCGTAATCTGCCCTAAGACCTCCAGCTGGTCTAGCAGCAGCAGCGGCGGAGCTCTCTCCTACCTCATACCCGGGACCCAATGCGATACCTAATCCCATCCGAGGTGGTAGGTTAACCTCGGGTCTGCCCTCTCTATGACTGTCAGTGGGTAATAATAGTGGTGGAAATGAAGTAGGAGCTGATGTAGGCAAGGGTGGTGGTGCATCTGGTCTGGTGGGGGAGAGTATGAAAGGTGGTGGTAATGGTAGTGAATGAGAAGTAGGCCTGCAAGCCTCATACCCTCAGCTCTCATCCGAATCGTAGCAGCTCGATAGCCCAATGATCGAATAGGACTAGGAGGTGGTGCTGTCAATACAGGTGAAGGTGGTGATAATGGGAAAGGAATCTGTGGTGGTGATGAAGACCATGGAGATAGTGGTGATGCTGGTGGGGAAGATATAGCAAGTAATCTGGCAACCTCAGAATCAGACCATGCTGGTACAGGTAATGGCTCGGGAATGGAAATCCTAGCCGTCATCCGATATGCAGGGTGAGGTGGTGGTGTGGCTGCAGACTCATCAGTCTCAAACGGCTCAGTCTCCTCTGCAGATGGGGCAGTAGCTGGTAAAGCAACAACTACTGGGTAGGCAGGAGCTAGGTGCTCCTCCTCGTCAATCTCAACATCCATCTCGTCATCCTCATCCTCCTCATCAGCCTCGATATCCATATCGTCATCCTCATCCTCCTCAATGTCCATCTCATCGTCTCCATCATCTCCTCCATCAGCAGGATAGTCGATAGGATCCTCCTCAGGGTCCTCATCGCCATCCTCCTCCGGATCAGCCTCAGGATCAGACTCCGGCACATAATCTGGTGACTGTGCAATAGGTGAGGCGTCCTCAGCATACGGCTGGTCAGCAGCTAAACGATCTCGTCATCATATGCCCGTCCTGGAACATAATCAGGTGAGGTGGGCCTAGCTCAAGCTCCTCTGGCCAGGCAAACATAATCGAGAGAGGGTGGGTGCCCTGGAAGAGCAGCCGGCTGCGTACGGGCCCTCTAGCATGTAGTGGCTCTGGGAACTCATAGTCCATCGGCTCTAGGTGAACCAATATCCGAAAAGTCCTCATATGACTGGAGATCTCTGTGTGTGAACCCCTGAATTCGTCTGAATCCGACATGATGAATCTGCAAATTCAAATAGCTTATAATAGATTTAATATAAGACTCTTATATAATATACTATTTAATAATCCTAACATTAATTAATGTAAAATGCATCTAGTCCAACCAACTAATGCAGACAAGTATGTCATGCAAATATGATGCCATATATGTATGTCCGTATACAACCCCGTTGTATAAATTCGTTGTTTTGAAATGGTTATAAAGTCCAGCAAAATCATTTACCTGGTTCTCTATAACCTTGGCTCTTGATACCAATCTGTAACACCCCCAAATTGGGTCGCAGCGGAATATGGGTCCGGGGCGTGTTACTTCATGAATCAACAACACAAGATATATATAGAACGACTAAAAAGTCGTTTGAAAACGATACATTGGATTTATCACAATATTTGTTACATAAGCCCGAAGCTTAACTTGTTCACTTGTTCAAAGTACAAAGATTTCTAGCCCATAGTTATACAAAATGTATTGCGACAAAATCTTTATTGCATGATATCCCAATCAAAACCACCAATGTATCTCTTGTACCTCTTGCTTATTGATCCCCTGAAAAACATTGCTTTAAAACGTCAACAAAATGTTGGTGAATTCATAGGTTTGATAAATCATATATTGTAGGACCACAAGATTTCCCAAGTGTATGATAATGCAACAAATGCAGACATCATATAAATGTAATTACGTTGCTCTAAGCTCATGACACTGAAGCTCGACGTGTATGAATACCAAATTAATGGCCTACATTGCCCGTGGTGATGTTCTAACCCGCAACATCCTATATTCGACATGGTATACGTTCGTTTGTCCAGTGATAGCTAATCACCCGAACGGGGTTGTCAAACCCAATAGATCTATTAATAACATTCGCGCTCAAAATTAACAGTTCATGATAATGGGCTCAGATATGGGTTATCGCTACTTAGGCAACACGTAATCATAACATGAAACTTAACCACTTGTGTCCAATTGTAAAGCATTGCATGTTTTTCACCCCAAAAACTTTGTAAAAACAAAAGCATGTAAAACGTGGGGCTATGAACTCACCTTGAGTGAGTAATGCCAAGTGTATCACAAATAACGCGCCACGCGAATTGATCAAATGCAACCTAATTAAATTAAGGTCGTATAAGTACCGAGTACTTAATCTAACAACATTGAATATAATCCTATAGTTGTTACATCGTACTATCGTTCGGGCTATCATAATTAAAGAGGTCATGACATGACGTTCGAGGAGTTAGGACACTTTAAATCGTAAATCCAACAACTCGTCGAAACGCCATCCGAAGAGGCCTCATTATGAAACTCCCTAGTAATATAGTACTTTGATAACCACATAATATTCTATATAGCTCAATCACCAACTAATGGTTTTGGTAAAATTGTGTTTAATAAGTTAAAACGTTTATAATTACCGTTTAGTAAAACTGGCGTAACTTTCGCGTTTTAAACCCGATTCTCGCGTTTCTTATGTCCATCTTTCGTATTAAGACGGGTTTATCGTGATATTTGACATTTTTATAAATTTTATCCCCTGATGAACAGTAACTTTTACTGTTCATGACAGACATGAGTTTCGTATAATTCGTATTCGTCGTCGTAAAACCCGTAAATGTCGTATTTTATTCGTTATAGCTCCGTTTTTAATGATTCTTTCGAGGACGTTCTCGTATTTGAAAGTTCTATATTTTTATGAGGTTTACAAAAATATAACTTTCTGTCATGAATAGTAACTTTTATAAAAATAGTTTTATAAAAGTATTAATTGTCGTAAACTCGCAAAATTCATAACTCGTTCGTTATTAATTGAAAAATTACGATTCTTATCATTTTGGAATCCTAAAAATATGTATTATTTATTAAAAATACTAACCCTTGCTGTTTGAAATTTTTATAAAAATGTTTTTATAAAAATTTATTTACGACTTCGTTTATTAACGTATAACTTGTTTTTAACGTAACTTTTTCGTTATTAATCCGTTTAACAAGTTTCTTACTTTTTCGGAATCGTCGTGAAATGTATTATCTTATAAAAATATAAAATGAGTATGTAAAAATTCGAATTTGGGACAGAATGTTTATGCTTGTTTGTTAAGTCCATTTTTGATCTTTTCTTTATACTTTACCACTTTTGTATTTTACCACAAGTCTCATATATCATATATATTATATATCATCCTTATATTAGTATTAACTTGTCCATAATAGTCCTCATGTGTCCAAGTCACCCATGTTAACAAATCCATTAACATACTTTAAAACCATAACTTTACTTAAGTAACTTATTTTACTAGTTTTGTCATTAATCATTTTTATACATAACCAATTGGGTACAAGTGTATTTCTTTCCATATGACCTTATTTTAGTGTTCTATTAACATGATTAAAAGTCCATAATCAATATTAACATGTCTTATGTATTTCTTTAAGTTGAAACATATTATGAAACTATGAAAACCCTAATTAATCCATAATCATGTTTACACCAAAACAATATGATACAACATTTTCTCATCCTTTTTAACATGATGTAAGTAATAGCATAACATATATATAAGTGTGTAAAATGATCATTTCAAATATAAACTTCATTTTCATGAATAAAACCTAAATGGTGATTTAAGCTAAATAGAAATATCATATGCATAATAATGAAAGATATAGCAACATAAAGAGTTTAAAATGGCTTATGAAAGAAATGATGATGATGTTGTATAAGTACCTTAACCTTGTTTAGCCACAAAAACCAAGCTTGCACTTAATAAACCCTAGCTTTCCTTCACTAAACCCTAGCTTCCTTTTTCTTGATTATTACTTGAATATGGTTAACCAATGCTTGCAAATGCCTTAGTACATCTTAGAATATGTGTATATAGAAGTGTATGGATTGTAGAAAAATTTGTATGGGTTTGGTTGGGTGGTGATTGTATGCCGTAGCATATAAGGGCACAAAGGAGAGGTTTTTGGTTTGATTTGTCTAAGTGTTGGTGATGAGGAAGGCACTCGTCACATCCATCTGATAAACTATGAATCCC
This sequence comes from Tanacetum coccineum, assembly GCA_026074375.1. Lineage (NCBI taxonomy): Eukaryota > Viridiplantae > Streptophyta > Magnoliopsida > Asterales > Asteraceae > Tanacetum > Tanacetum coccineum. Next base: position 78,587 of record BQNB010006998.1, on the reverse strand, counting down.
ATATAAGAAGCAAAGGCCAGAAAGATCCTAATGGCTTCATCCTAGCCACATGAGCAAAAACCTCATCACAGTCTATCCCTTCCTCTTGCCTATGTCCCTGGGCAACCAACCTTGCCTTATTTCTAACCACAACACCTCTTTCATCCTTCTTATTTCTGTAAACCCATTTTGACCCAATTGCCTTCTTCCCATAAGGCAAATCTACAAGAATCTAAACTTTTTGAATCTTGAATTGCAGCTGTTCTTCCTGCATAGCATCAATCCAACTTTTATCTTCAAGTGCTTCAGATATCTTCTTGGGTTTAATTTGAGACAAGAAACAGGAAATAAACAATGCTAGAAGTCCTTATGATTATTTCTTTTATGCTTTTGAATATGACTTACAAAAGCATGGGCTCCAGAACTTTTGTTCACTTTGCTCCTTATTTGAACTGCTGATTTTGGATCTCCAAGAATTTGAGTTAAAGGATGAATAGAGTGAATCCTTTATGTGGGAATAGGACTAACATTCACAATAGTTTCTAAATTGGTAAAGTCAGCCACTGCACCCTCATCATCATAAGAGGCATTGGTAAAAATACCATCATTAGGATTGTCATAACTATCCTCAAGAGCAGGTATTTGAGAATCATCTTGGTTAGTATTGGTTAGGTCAGTGTAGGATAGTCCACCAAAATAACTGGTAGTACTAACTGGTGTGCTAGCAGTATTAACTATGTTAGTACTGCTAGCTCTAGCAGCTCTTACTTGAAGAAGCAAATCCTCAGTATCTTGGGCAAACACCTTTCTTAGAGCTTCAGCTGCATCATTAGCCTCCTTTTCTTGTCTTTTAAGCCTTTCAAGCTCATCTAAAAAGGCTTGATCCTCCTGATCTACTGGCTTCTCAGTTGTCTTTAAATCAGTATTCTTAGTAGACTTTTCACCTTCATTCTTTGCTTCTGAGCTCTTGACTGTTGAAGTATAAGAAGACCATATTGGCAATACAAAGTAGTCTTGAGCAGATCCAGCTTCCGTTTTAGAATTTCCTGCATCAATATTATCTTGTGTACCTGCACTATGATTAGCTTCTTTTGGACCTGCATGTTTGTTAGCTTGATTCTCTGATCTCACAGGCTGATAATTCATTGAATCAGTTAAATAATCAAGATCAAACAGCCAATTTGGTCCTTTCCCTACAACATTTGGTTTATTTTCTAATAAGGTTATATGCAGGTTTTCTTCAACTCTCTTGGTTTCTAAATTGTATACCCTAAAATCCTTGCTATTTAGAGAATACCCTGCTAAAAACCCTTTATCAGATTTCCCATCAAACTTGCCTAGGTGGTCAATGATATTCAAGATGGTCACATGGCACCCAAAAGGTCTTATATAGCTTATCACCCCCAAATTGGGTCGCAGCGGAATAAGGGTCCGGGGCGTGTTTCATCTCGCAAAATCAAACACAAGAATTATATAAACGACCAAAAAGTCGTTTAAAAACTGATACATTGGATTTAACAAAGTATTTGTTACATAAGCCGAAGCTTCACTTGTTCAAAGTATAAAGATTTCAAGCCCATACAGTTATACAAAATGTAATGCGACAAAATCTTCAATGCATGATATCCCAATCAAAACTACCAATGTATCCATTGTACCTTGCTTACTGATCCCCTGAAAAACATTGCTTTAAAACGTCAACAATAATGTTGGTGAATTCATAGGTTTGATAAATCATATATTGTAGGACCACAAGATTTCCCAAGTGTATGATAATGCAACAGATGCAGACATCATATAAATGTAATTACGTTGCTCTAAGCTCATGACACTGAAGCTTGACGTGTATGAATACCAAATTAATGGCCTACATTGCCCGTGGTGATGTTCTAACCCGCAACATCCTATATTCGACATGGTATACGTTCGTTTGTCCAGTGATAGCTAATCACCCGAACGGGGTTGTCAAACCCAATAGATCTATTCATAACATTCGCGCTCACAGTCCAGTAATTGACAGTTCATGATAATGGGCTCAGAATGGGTTATCGCTACTTAGGCAACACGTAATCCTAATATGAAACTTAACCACTTGTGTCCAGTTGTAAAACATTGCATGTTTCTCACTCTAAAAACTTTGTAAAACGTGGGGCTATGAACTCACCTTGAGTGAGTAATGCCAAGTGTATCACAAATAACGCGTCACGCGAATGGATCAATTGCAACCTAATTAAATTAAGGTTGTATAAGCACTAATTACATTAAGTACTCCTACCATGCCTATGTCTATATAGCTAATCACCATCTAATTGTTTAAGTGAAAACATGTTTATAAAATTAAAACGTTTATAAACATACTTTTGGTAAAATCGTCATAACTTTCACGTTTCAAATCCGTTTCTCGATATTTGACATTTTTATAATTTTTGTCTCCTGATGAACAGTAACTTTTACTGTTCACACCAGACGTGAGTTTTATTTAAATCGTATTTGTTGTCGTAAAACCCGTAATGGTTTGGTAAATTAGGTGTTTAATAAGTTAAAAAATTTATAATTACCGTTTTAGTAAAACTAGCATAAACTTTGCGTTTTAAGCACGATTCTCGCGTTTCTTTTGCCTTCTTTTCGTATTACGACGAGTTATCATAATTTGACATTTCGAATTTCGGGACTACTGGTGAAAAAAAAAAAAAAAAAAAAAAAAAAAAAAAAAAACAAAAAAAAAAAAAAAAAAAAAAAAAAAAAAAAAACAGTAAAAATTACTTTCACATCAGAAACAATTTTATATTTTTTTATCGATTTAATTGTCGTAAATCCGTAATCGTCGTATTTTTATTGTTTTAGCTCCGTTTTTAGTGATTCTAAGAGGACGTTCTAGTAATTGAAAGTTCTATATATTTTATGAGGTTTACAAAAAAAATAACTTTCTGTCATGAATAGTAACTTTTATTAAAAAATAGTTTATAAAAAAGTATTTATTGTCGTAAGCTCGCGTTTCAATAACTCGTTCGTTTTTAATTGAAAAATTACGATTCTTATCATTTCTGGTATCTATAAATTGTGTTATTTGTTAAAAATTATCAACATTGTGGTTTATTAATTTTTATAAAATGTTTTATAAGAATTCATTTACGACTCGTTTATTTACGTTATAACTGTTTTTAATATAACTTTTTCGTTATTTATAAGTTTGCCATGTTTCGTACCTTTTCGGGAATAGTCGTATATGTTTTATCTGTTAGAACATAAATTGGATATGTTAAAAATATCTAATTTGGACAGAAGGTTTGATGAGTTTTGTTGAAATCCTTTTTTAACATTTTCCTTTATACTTTTCCACTCTTTTGTATTGTCCACAAGTATCATTATACAATTATGTTATATATTTCATACTTATATTATGGTTCCATTGTCATATTAGCCTTCTATATGTTCCAAGTTTTACCAAGTCCCATATTATACTTTTAACCCTTAAAAATTTCTTAATTAACCTTTTGTATCTTTGTTTATACTTAGCCACTTTTACATATAAACCATAAGTGTACAATTGCATTTCTTCCAACATAACTTTATTTTAGTGTTCTAATAACATGATTAAAAGTTCATAATCAATATTAACATGACTTATGTATTTCTTTAACTAGAAACATATTATGAAACTATTGATATCACTAATTAACCCATAATCATTTTCATGTTTTACCAAGAGTGTTATTAACTGTTTGTCCTTTTTACATGATGGCATTATCATACTTTTAGGTTTATATAAGTGTATATTATGATGACAACAAATACTTATTTCTTTTTACTTGTTAATAACCTAAATGGTGATTTAAGCTAGATAGATTAGCATATGCTTAAAAATAAAAATTATAAGAACATAAAGGAGTGCAAGTAGACCGTATGAGGTATGTTTGATGTGATTTATCAAGTGACTGAAACCTTGTTTTAGAAACATAAACACACATAGGCTTGCACTTCAGATATATCCTTATTTTCTTTATGTAAACCCTAGCTTCTTTCAAGTGCGTAATACTTGGAAATCGCCTTAGCGATTGATTGGAATAGCTTTAGAATGTCTTTGGATTTATGGGTATGATGTGTGTAGGTTGAATAAAATTTTGTATGGATTGTTATAAAAGGGGTGCTTGTGTCGTAGCTTATATGTGAGCAAGAGGGAGAGATTTGGTGATTTTTGGTAAGTGTTTAGGCATGAATGACTTCTCTTACTAGATACATGTATAAATATGGTGTAAGTCTTGGTCAAGGGAACATGGTATGGTCCTAGGGATGGTCGCTAGTGTACAAAGTATTCAAGGCAATGGTGTGGCATAAGTGGGTATGGTGGGTATTATACACTACTTGGAAGAGTTTTCCTTATATTACTTGTATATTTGGCCAAAATTTCGGCAATAAGAAGATATTTGTGATGTTGTTTAGTAATTTTTATGTATTGGGTATAAATGTGGGTATTTGTTGAAGCGTAGAAAAGTTTTTGTGGTTCCGGGAGTGCCTAAACGCAATTTATCGCGAAACGTATACACTTTACGTATCCGATAAAAATTAAATGAACAAAGTTAATAATTATCCTCAAAATAATTATATAACCCTTGCTTGATGTAAACATTTAATTGTTTGATGCCCGTTTACATTGAACGCTAATTTTTGGCGTACGCGATTTAACCTATCGCTTATGATTTAAAGTGAACACGTACATTACAAAAAGTACATTGCGGATTTGTTGACGTCGTCAATGACTTGAAAACACAGGGTGTTATAACATCGATCATATAACTATCCCACACACGTGCTTCGTACTCATTTTTTTTTTTTTTTTTTTTTTTTTTTTTTTTTTTTTTTAAAAAAAAAAACTGCAAGACTCCTTAGTTGAAACCTTCGAGCCTATCCTTTTCACGCTTCTCATAATTTTATGGTTAACCCGGACTATTAATGAAGAGCATTGTTAACCCTTAAACTAATTTGTGGAAACTAGAAGGGGGGTTGAATAGTTTTTACCATTTATATTATAAACTTAGATTTATCGCTTATGTGAACTCAACAGAATATACACTATGTGTATATGATAGGTGCAATAAGTAAATTAGTAATCTACGAATATGAACAAGTAGATAAAAAAAGATCAAAACCGTGACACAATGATGTATAGTTGGTTTGCGCTTATTAAAGCTCTTCTTTTCGCCCTACTCACTCCCCTAAGTTACCCTAACTTAAGAGTTATCTCACTAGGTCAACAAGCTTACATTTAGGTGGAGAAGTAAAATCATACACAATGCTTACATACTTTTTAGTGGTCACTAAGCCTAAATACGAGGTTTCTACTCTGAGTTAGAAAACAATCTATTTTAATTATGGATTTTGTGGCCTTCTAATTACTAACCTAATTACCACAACACAAGATAACTAGTTGATACGATTATCACAAACGTATGACACAAACTAAACTAATAACACTTGATGCTTGACGTCTTATTGGAGTGTTTTCTTCACTAAGAGTTAGAATGAGTTGATACGTATAAGGATTATGTAACAAGTATTATGGATCATAGAATATAAAAGATAAAATTTGTATGTGAAATATATTTGTCAAGGATGTATAAAATGAAAGCTTTGAAGGTTGCTATTTATAGCCACGACTTGAAATTCAAATTATCCCAGACAGCTGGGTCGTAAGGACTCACGGAATCCACATTTGTTGGATCGACCATGTATTTGGTGGATTGTAGGTGGAGCTGAGACATCATTTGTTCATTTTTATGATCTAACCCCAATCTATTACTAAATATTGTTTTTTAACTTAATAAAATCAGTTGATTCGATTCTTCTTTAACAAAGTATTTTTATCACAATAGGAATGTTTTCTAGTTTGGGTAGATTTGGAAGATTTGGTTTTCCACTTATGGTTAACTTATTTTGTTGTATATGATTTATAATAACTAGCTTATATATTAATCATGTGGTAAATTTAATCATTTGATTAGAAAAAGGTTTATGCAAATGTTAATATTTTTCTTGATCATTAACTATGTTTAATAATGTCATTTCATACCTGTTGTCCCAAACTTGGTTCTTTGCCTTAGGTTATAAGTTTATTGTTATCTTGGATAAACACAAAGGTAACAATGATAGAACTCTTGTTATTGAGTTTCATAAAGCTATGCGGAATTAACCTTTAGGATCAAGAAGATAACAATAAATAAATGAAAATAGTGTATAACCAAAAAGCTTTAATTTTTATTATAGAGAATAATACGTGTACTCTGACGAACTAGGGTTTACAAACCTTAAGCTATGAAAGTAGTATGTGAAAGATGTGTATATGTGATCTATCTTGCTACTTAACCTAAGGACTCCTTTTATAGTCCAAGGAGTCCTATACATGATAGTATCTAACCAAATCTTCTACATATATGGGATATACACAAAAATACATTCTAAACATACAATTAGCGTCTTTGACTTGAGTAATCCTTTTCTCAATCAGTCAGTGGAAAGTCTTTCAAGATAGTGGAAACCTTGGCAGTGGTAGAGATACACTAACAGTGGGAAAAATCTCTAGCAGTAGGAACCATATAACTAGCAGTGGGAATGCCTTAACATTTTATTCCCAACAGTACCTTAAGTGATTTGTCGTCGTCAAGTAAACTTTTGACTAAATAACTTGTTTACGTAAATTTTTACGTAGTATGACATTATATTTGTTATTATCAAAACATGAAGATCATTAAATATAAATATCATTTTTGCGCGAATATTTGTATTAACACAATTGTTACACCCAAATTGCCTTAGCCTACCTTGTATGTACTCGCTTTTAGTACATTATTGTTTTAACCCAAGTTAATTATTGAGTACACGGTTGCTAAGTCCTTATCCTTGTAAATACATTTTTAGGACGATTGAGGTTCATGGTAGTATCTATTTTGCGGAAGAATGGGGAAGAAAAGTAAAGTCAATACCCTTATATGTTTGTCAAATAATCTCCATGTTATGTTGATCCACCTCAATTCGAGTCATTAGTTAAATTTTAGTTATGAGTTCTAAAACTCAAGTGTAGGGGTGTATTTATAAACTCTGCGTGATGTATTATGTTAGTAAAAAAAAGAAAGAGATTGATGTAGAGTTCTATAGAGTTTGTATATCTTTATCTGTGTCTTTGGCTTAGCAACCCAATCATCGTGTATTCGTATAAATAATTAGCTAATCCTCTCACCCCAAATTCACCTAAAAAGTCACTCCCCAAATATTGACTCATCCGTTTCCGTTTCTATTTATGTTATCTTACACCTACACCTCACAACCCTTTTAAAGACCATAGTTAATCATACCACCATACGTAGAGACTAGAATAGGCATTTTAGTAAACTTATGTATTAGATGGTGGTATAAATACCCCTCCATGGCTTCTATAGAGGGGTGGAGACTCTTGTATTCATTTCATTTCCTTACATTTTTACATTTTGTTCTCTCTCTACTTCTGCTCACTTAAAAACATGAATATTACTTGGTTTGATTGGAAGTCTCCCGACCCACCGAATCCAATGCTTCTTAAAATGTTAATTGGTATCAGAGCTCATGGGATGATTAGATCGTGTGTATGTGCGTTTTTGTTTGCTTGGTTTATGATTCACATTATAGTTGAACTTTTAATGTTCTTTAGCTAGTTCGTCCTATTTCCTATATTTTGATGTTGTTTGTGTTAAAGTTTAGGTTTTTCTAGTTGCTATAGCCTTCTAGTACTTAATTGTGCAAAAGAATCTAGGCAAAATCATTCAAAATGGTGATTTTTAGGTGAAAAGGTATGTTTTTCTTCGCGGCGGTTTGGTATTCTGTTCCTTTTTATCGCAGCGGTTTGACAGACTCGTACATTGTACTTGCGGTTTGTCAGTTCGTACACTAACAACGGTTTGTTCTATTAGGCAGCGGTTTGTCAGGAAGTCAGTGACAGTAGTTTGTCGTTTAGTAACGGCGGTTTGCTGGTGGCGGTTTACAGGTTTTGAAGATTTATTCTTTCATAGCAATTTAGGAAACAAAACCATGACGGTTTGACTTTCTGACAGCGGTTTGGCATACTTCTTCGTAGCAGTTTACTATAGTCTTAATAGTAGCGGTTTGCTAATAGCAGTTTATAAAGGAAGCGATTTGTCCTTAACGGTTTGGTTACAGGTTTTGAAGATTTTTACCTTATAGCGGTTTACTAAAAGAACTTGTGGCGGTTTGAATTCTAGGCAACGGTTTGGCTGTTATTTCTTCGTAGCGGTTTGCTTTAATTTTCTTCTTGGCAATGGTTTGACTAGGCAGCGGTTTGACATCCTAGGCATCGGTTTCAGACACTGTTTGGACACTTGGATAATTTTTTTTCCACATTCAAACTCTAGGACTTAACAAACTAAAACAACTAAACACTTGATTTAACTTCACCACTTTTAACATATACTCACTAATCATTGAACGATCAACTCATATCATTTCACAATCACGTATGATGGCTAATCTTTCTGAAGATATCCAATGTGCCGGTTCTGATACCCGCCTACCAAGGCTCGATAGGTCTGATTTTGAGTGTTGGCAACAACGTATTCGTTTATGCTGTCTGGGAAAAGATAATGGGGAGAACATACTTAAGTCAATTGATGAAGGTCTATTTAAGATGGGAAAGTTTAGAGAAACACTTGATGAAGGTGCTGAAGGTGCACTTCATCTAGGACCAGAACAGGATAGAGTCTTTACAGACCTTACACCAGAAGAAAATGAGAGGTATAAAGCTGACATTCGTGCAACAAATATCCTACTTCAAAGTTTACCAAACCGACATCTACACCTCTTTAACCATTACCCATGACGCCAAGAGATTTGGATATGCGAAGATGCCTCTTGGTAAGGTTCTGAGTTAACGATAGATTGAACGTGAATCACAGCTTATACGATGATTTGAACACTTCCGTCAGAATTAAAGGAGAAACCATTCACGATTATATGTCAGGGTTTACAAGTCATTAACGACACTGGAGAAAACATCAAGTGACTCTGCCAAAATGACAGCATAACTCACAATTTGTGAAAACATTGTTTGCTGATTGGGGTAGATTCGTGACTGTAGTCAAAACTGTCACAGTGGATTGAAAACATCTAACAATGATCAGCTGTATGCTTACTTGAAGCAATACGAGGCGCATGCTAATTAGAACAAGATGATGTTGAAAAGATAAAATCAACATGCCATTGATCCTCTTGCCTTCATATCCAATGTTTCACCTCAGCAGTACCCTACACAATCATCAGCTATTCCACAATCTGCATATGTCCCACCAGTTATCCATCAACCACAATTTGCTGATAACACACAACCTGATTCAGGACTTACCCTAACTGATGACTTGATTGAAAACTTAACGAAAACAGTTGCCCTACTCGCCCAATCCTACAAAAACACACCTTCCTCAAACTAACAATAAACTCAGAACTTCATCTAACACAAGAACCAAGCTACATTTCAAAATGGCAAGGTTGTTGTTTAGAATGTTCAGGGTCGACAGAATAGAGGACAAGGGAACAATGCACGGGGTGCAGGTGCAGCTGGTTAGGGGGGGGGGCACAGAACAAAGTTGGGAGTGCTAATCTAGGTCAAGCAAGGCAGGTTAAGTGCTACAACTGCAACGGTATAGGCCACATAGCAAGGAACTACACTCAACCCAAGCGTCCACAGAACTTCGAATACTCCAAAGACAAGATGTTGCTGATGCAAGCTTAGGAGAATGGGGCGGCATTGGATGAAGAACAATTATTGTTTATTGCAGGTGGACAAGACAACGCCATTGATGAAAATGTGGATGAGCAACATGTTCAGGACTTAGCACTCAATGTGGATAATGTGTTTCAAACTGATGACTGTGATGCTTTTGATTATGATATTGATGAGGCTCCCATGGCATAGACTATGTTCATAGCTAATCTATCATCCGCATATCCTGTTTATGATGAAGCTGGTCCGTCTTATGATTCAGACATTCTTTCTGAGGTACACGACCATGATCACTATCAAGATGCTATTTGTGAACATCATGAAGAACACGAGATGCATGACGATGTAAGACCAAACTACGTTAGTGATTCACATGCTAATTATATGAGTGACAGTAATATGATTCCGTATGATCAATATGTAAAGGACAACGCAGTGCCAGTTGTACAAAGTAATGTATCTTATATTCCAAATGATGCATACATGATGATATTTAATGATATGCATGAAATGCATGGCCAATCTGTCTCTGACACAACATGAAACACAGTAGTTGATAATTCATTAACTGCTGAACTTGCAACATATAAGGAACAAGTTGAATTGTATGAAAGACGGGTCAGGTTTGAATTAACGGAAAGAGAACAAAAGATTGATGAACAATTAAGAATAGTTATCACTGGCCGTAATATTAAGGAAGAAAATTTGAAAGAGGAGCTTCATTTTGTAAAAATGCAACTTGCTTCTACCATCAACCATAACAAGTCAATGGTAGAAGAAGTTATGTCTTTGAAAAAAGATTTTAAACAGAAAGAAAACAAATACCTTGAAGAATTTTTAGACATGAAAGCTTTAAAAGAAAAGGTCGAGGATAAATTATACAAACAAGACCAGTCTCTTCAAACAGTTCACATGTTGTGTAAACCAAATCCCTATTATAATAAACATAATAAGGTAACTATTGGCTACAAGAACCCTTTATGCCTCACCCGTGCAAAGCAAGTTCAGCCTGCTCTATATAATGGTTATGAAATTATCAAAAACAATCAAGTCCCGGCTTTAGTGCACAACACAGAGGATACCCTAGAGATAGATAAAATCACTAGAAGGAAAATGAATGACAAAATGAAAAACCCTGAGTGTGTGACTCATAAGGTTAAGATTGCACTACCTTATTACTCGAAAGAGAATTATTTAGCGACCTTCACACCACAAAAGCAATTGACCCTTGAGCAAATATTTTGGTCTCAAGATCTCATCAAGATGAAAGAAGAAGCTCTCAAAAAGCAGACTACCTCCTCAAGACAAATCAAAGCGTTGATGGTGTATCCGCTAAATACACCTGCAACGCTTGTCCCTAGGGTGCTTCCAACAAAAAGTCAAGTGAAAATTAATATTTTTGCACTTACACAACTTTTTTCGGAATTTGAAAAAACCTGTAAAAAGAGAATTACACCAACGGGGCACACTGAAGGGGAAAGAGGTTTTGAACAAACCAAGGAATGTTACCTCACTAAGGTCATTCCATTTTTCAAAACACTTAAAGAACATTTTGAGGGAATCCAAAAGGCTTTAACTAAAGAAATTAAAGAAATGAAAGACATTTTTGAGGAGTTGGAAGCTGAAGTTGACCAAAATGTTGTAAATAGGAAGCACGATGAGAATGAGCGGAAAAATCTTCTTATTGCAAATGATAATTTAATTGTTGATTGCTTGTCCAAAGAAGTGTTTTATATTGCAACGAATTATGAGCTTATTGTATCTAGATTTCCTGAAATGCATGAAGCCCACACCATTGTTCAAGCACGTTGTCTAGAACTTGAAGCAGAGCTTTCTAAATTACGAGATAAGGTTCAAAAAGATAATCACACTGAATTAGTAAAATGTTTTTACAATCTTGAGGTTAATCACTTAAATTTACAGTTAAAGTATCAAAACCTTAAAGAAAGTTTTAGAAACAACCCATCATCGCCCGCTCGCAATACTCCTGATTTTGACCCAGTCTTTGTAATCGAAAAAATGAAAGCTTCCATTCAAGGAAAGGACAACGCAATCCAAAAATTAAGAACATAAATCTCTCAATTGAAAGAGACTCGTAGTGAAGCAGACCGTACTCTTGATTTGAGGACCTTAGATTTTTAGATCACTCAATTAACTGAAAAAGTCATCGTTCTTCAAGAACAAAATGAGCTTTTTAGGGTAGAGAATGAAAAAGTTAAACAACATTACAAGGAATTGTACGATTCTATTAAGATCACGTGTGCTAAGCATATAGAACAGACAACGGCCTTGCTAACTGAAAATGAGAATCTGAAAGCCCAAATACATGAAAATCTTAAATGCAACACTATGAAGTCAATCAAACCAAGAGTTCTTGCACCCAGTAGGTATGATATAGATGTTGAACCAATTCCCCCTCACAATAGGAACAACAAGGAAGCTCATCTACATTATCTCAACATCTTAAGGAAAGTGGAGAAACCCTTCGCAAAATAGTCAGACAAGCTACGAGGTTGAAAGACCCAAGATAGATCCATTGTCTCTGCTTGCCGTTACACTAAACACTCTCAGGAACTCTTAGAATATGTGATTGGCACTTGTCCGAAAGCCTTTAACCAACGAGATAAAAAGCATGCTCCTACCCCTTTAATTAGGAAAAAGCAAGTTACTTTTGATGAATAATGTGACACGTCAAATAGTAACACACACAAACATACAGAGGAACTGAACACTCAGAAGACTAATGTCCATGTCTCCCTTTTTACAGGAGTAAACAGTTGCACCAATGCTAGCGAATCACAGCCTAGAAGCAATACCAAGAAAAATAGGATCTCGCCAGCTAAAGGTGTTAACAAGAAGAAAGTAGAAGAACACCCTAGAACAAATAAGTCTAATTTAAGAACCACGAATCGTGTTGATTCTAGTAGTAGCTCTAAGCATACTGTAATTAATTCAAATTCTAATTATGTTGCCAAACATTAACAAATGTTTATTTTATAAATCATGATGTGAGTGTGTAGGTTGACTATTTGCAATCTGTTTAAGGCTTCTCCTTCTATTCATGAATATTCATAATGTTTTGCGCAAAGTTAAGCAAGTTTTGAAACCTAGCAAGTTAGGCAAGTATGGGAAACCCCAGGGCAAAGTGCTTACCTGTGTTGGTCATCAATGGAGACCTACGGGCAGAATATTCACTTTAGGAGAACAGTGCCCTTTAACTAGGCTCACTAAACTCAAAGTAGTATCCGCTAAGCAAACCAAGCATCAGGCCATTACTTGTGCTAACCAACAGGAACCCAACCAAAATTGAGGATCTAACTTTCCAAACTCTTCATCTTCGTCTGTTTTCAAATGCAGGTCGTACAGATCGTCCTTTGGTATTTGGATTCAGGCTGCTCAAAACATATGACGGGGGATCGCTCACGGCTCAGGAATTTCGTGAAAAAGTTCATCGGGACAGTTAGATTCGGGAATGACCACTTTGGTGCTATTATGGGTTATGGAGATTATGTGATTGGTGACAGTGTAATCTCCAGGGTATACTATGTGGAAGGACTAGGACACAATCTGTTCTCTGTCGGACAATTTTGCGACTCTGATCTGGAAGTTGCATTCAGGAAACATTCATGTTATGTTCGAGATACGGATGGTGTTGAATTAATTAAAGGTTCTCGCGGTTCTAATTTGTACACTATCTCGGTTGAAGACATGATGAAGTCCTCTCCCATTTGCCTGTTGTCTAAGGCCTCCAAGAACAAATCATGGTTATGGCATCGTCGTTTAAACCACTTGAACTTCGGTACCATCAATGACCTTGCAAGAAAGGACTTAGTCAGAGGTTTACCTAGATTGAAGTTTGAGAAAGATCATCTTTGCTCTGCATGTCAACTAGGAAAGAGCAAAAAGCATACCCACAAACCCAAAACTGAAAACACCAACTTGGAAGTTCTTAATACCCTTCATATGGATTTATGTGGACCGATGCGAGTGCAAACAATTAATGGGAAGAAATACATCTTAGTCATCGTTGATGATTATTCTCGGTTTACTTGGGTTAAGTTTTTGAGATCGAAAGATGAAACCCCAGAGGTCGTCATCAAATTTCTGAAGCAAATACAAGTCGGTCTCAACAAAACTATTAGATACATCCGTACCGATAATGGCACAGAATTTGTCAATAAAGATTTGACTGCATATTATGAACGTGTCGGCATTTTTCACCAAAAGACAGTTCCAAGGACTCCACAGCAGAACGGCGTTGTCGAAAGACGGAACCGTACTCTTGTAGAGGCCGCTAGGACAATGCTGATATTTTCCAAGGCTCTGATGTTTCTATGGGCAGAAGCTGTGGCTACTGCTTGTTACACCCAAAACCGATCCCTCATTCACACTCTTCATAACAAAACCCCATATGAGCTGGTGCATGATAAGAAGCCTGATCTTACCTTTTTCCGTGTCTTTGGTGCTCTTTGTTACCCTACAAATGACAGCGAAGATCTTGGAAAATTACAACCAACAGCTGATATTGGAATATTCGTTGGTTATGCACCTAGCAGGAAAGGGTATAGAATCTACAACAAAAGAACCCGACGAATTATGGAAACTATTCACGTTCAATTCGATGAGCTGACTGAGCATATGGCTCCTGTGCAACTTAGTACAGGACCCGCTCCTACTTTTCTGACGCCTGGACAGATAAGTTCAGGGCTCGTACCTAATCCGGTTCCTGCAGCACCTTATGTACCCCCCCATAAATAAAGAACTAGATATTTTATTCCAACCAATGTTTGATAAATACCTGGAACCTACTCGTGTTGAAAGACCGGTCTCTCCTACTCCAGCAGTTTTTGTTTCAGTTACTTCAGCTGGTACACCTTCATCTACTACCATTGATCAAGATACACCTTCTCAAAGTCATTCACCGTCATCTTCGGCATTACAATCTCCAAGTTTACATCAAGGCGTTGCAGCTAAAACTACTCTCATGGAAAATAATCCTTTTGCTCCTGTTGACAATGATCCCTTCATAAACGTATTTGCTCTGAAACCTAGTTTTGAAGCATCATCATCTAGGGATCTTAGTACATCATAATCTCCTTATGTCACTCAAACACTTCAACATCTCGGGAAATGGAGCAAAGATCACCCGCTGGATAATATTATTGGTAACCCCTCTCGGCCGGTATGCATCAAAAAACAACTGGCAACCGATGCCTTGTGGTGCTTGTATAACTCTGTACTGTTAAAAGTTGAACCAAATAATTTCAAATCCGCAATAACTGAAGATTGCTATTTTCAAGCTATGCAAGATGAGATTCACGAATTTGATCAACTTCAGGTATGGGAATTAGTACATCAACCAGGCTGTGCCATGATTATAGCTCTCAAGTGGATTTACAAAGTTAAGCTTGATAAGTACGGTGATGTTTTAAAGAACAAGGCTAGGTTGGTGGCCAAGGGATATCGACAAGAGGAAGGTATTGATTTTGAGGAATCATTTGCACCGGTTGCACGTATCGAGGCTATTCGAATCTTCATCGCCAATGCCGCCAGTAAAAACATGACCATCTATCAAATGGATGTCAAGACATCATTCCATAATGGTGAGTTGAAGGAAGAAGTCTATGTAAGTCAACCAGAGGGTTTCATTGATCCAGACCATCCGACACATGTTTATTGTCTGAAGAAGGCTTTGTATTCACGAATTTGATCGACTTCAAGTATGGGAATTAGTACCTCAACCAGACTGTGTCTTGATTATAGCTCTCAAGTGGATTTACAAAGTTAAGCTTGATGAGTACGGTGATGTTTTGAAGAACAAGGCTAGGTTGGTGGCCAAGGGATATCGACAAGAGGAGGGTATTGATGTCGAGGAATCATTTGCACCGGTTGCACGTATCGAGGCTATTCGAATCTTCATCGCCAATGCCGCCAGTAAAAACATGACCATCTATCAAATGGATGTCAAGACAGCATTCCTTAATGGCGAGTTGAAGGAAGAAGTCTATGTTAGTCAACCAGAGGGTTTTGTTAATCCAAACCATCCGACACATGTTTATTGTCTGAAGAAGGCTTTATACTGTTTAAAGCAAGCTCCTCGGGCGTGGTATGATACCTTGTCACGATTTCTTCTGAACAACAACTTTTCTAAGGGTGCAGTTGATCCGTCATTATTCACTCGAAAAACAGGCAAACATATTCTTCTTGTTCAAATATATGTAGATGATATCATATTTGCCTCGACCGACCCTAAAGCGTGTGACATATTTTCCAATGAGATGAGTTCTAAATTTCAAATGTCAATGATGGGACAAATGTCTTTTTTCCTAGGTTTACAAGTTTCTCAAAATCCCGGAGGCATTTTTATTAATCAATCAAAATTTGCTCTTGAAATATTAAAGAAATTTGAGATGGATTCGTGTGATCATGTTGATACACCCATGGTGGATCGACTTAAACTAGTTGAGGACCCCTTAGGGATTCCAGTTGACCAGACTCGATTTCGTAGCATGGTCGGCTCCCTAATGTATCTCACTGCCAGCAGACCCGACCTTGTATTCGTTGTATGCATGTGTGCTAGGTATCAGGCTTCGCCTACCAAAAAGCACCTTGAAGCACTTAAACGGGTCTTTTGGTATCTCAGAGGAACCATTAATTAGGGTCTTTGGTATCCGAAAGACACTGTTATGGCACTAACGGCCTATGCAGATGCGGACCATGCAGGTTGTCAAGACACACGAAGAAGTACGTCCATAAGTGCTCAATTCCTTGGAGATAAATTAGTCAACTGGTCATCAAAGAAACAGAAGAGCATTGCGATCTCAACAACCGAGTCTGAATACATTGCCATGTCTGGATGTTGTGCTCAGATACTTTGGATGAGATCACAGCTTACAAACTACGGCTTTGTCTTCAATAAGATCCCCCTGTATTGTGACAATCGCAGTGCCATTGCTCTCTGCTGCAATAATGTCCAGCACTCCTGATCTAAGCACATTGACATACGACACCATTTTATACGAGAGCAAGTTGAGAAGGGCGTGGTTGAATTGTACTTCGTGACGACGGATTATCAACTCGCGGACATATTCACCAAAGCATTACCAAGAGAGCGGTTCAAATTTCTACTCCCGCGACTTGGTATGAAGAGTATGTCTCCGAAAACCCTTAAACGTCTTTAGGAAGGAGAAGAGGAGTAAAGGATGGTCCTCCCATATCCTATGTAAATATGTATATAGCTTAAATCTAAAAAGAAAATACAAAAATATAAAACTTACAAAAACCATAAAAAATCAGAAAAATAGAAAATAACAAAAATAGTTTTTCAAGACATGTCTTTTGTTTATCGATAACATTTACGGCCCTAGAAATGTCATTCAATAATGACACGGGTCTTTAAATGAAGCTCGAACGGAAGTTCAAACTTTTTAAAACATGTCTTTAAGGCTTGTAGTTATTTCTGACTGCAACCCGCTTTTCAAAATGAGGAAAGCATGTCACCAAAAAGATGGTTGTTCCTGACAACGGGTGATTAAGTTCTCCCGGGCATAGATTAATTCATATCCGTGCACCCTCGATCCGATGTACGTTTCAGTGCATTATTTCTTGATATAGAAGAGAAGTCTTCTTTCTTTAACCAAATGATTTTTCGTCTATGATTCTTCAAAAAATTATTTGTGTTACCAACGGTGGAAAAGTGTTGTTTGAAAATCAATCGGACTTGAATTTTTCAAAATTTGACACTCAATCAATGACTACAGCTCTTTCAATAGAAAACGGGTCATTGATTGAGGGGGAGAGTGTTTTTCAAATTTATGACATCTAACGGGCATTTTAATTCATCAAATATTTAATTGGTAAACGGTTTTTGTAATGATCGGGTTTACAAATTGAATGGGAGTTAAATTTATTTTAACTCAAATGGCCAAATTTGTCAATAATTTGTGAGTACAGGGAGTTATGTGCAATTTGCTAAATGTTTCCTAGGCTTATGAAATTACAAGGACCATGTGTGCCAAATCTGAAACTTGTATGAACCTTATTAATACATTAAACCACAATGTGATGGACTTTGAAAGTGTATGGACCAAAACTACCAAATGGTAAAACGTTTATGATATAAAGTGTCAGCGAGTTACTGTTTGGTCAAACCTTCAAAATATTTAGTCAAAGTTTTCTCTCAAAAATATCTCACGTAACTCGCTAGGTTGAGCTCTTCTTTGATTTGTGATTTCTGTGGCTTATCTTATTAAGGTACCTGTTGTTTTTCGTTCTATATCTTGTAATTATCTTTAGTCTAAAACATGGTAGCCTAAATCACACTAAATCGCCCAAAATCAATGATTTCGCCTTTAGTCATCATCTAAATCTTTGTTAATGTTTGGAATGATATGGTGTTTGCTGGGATAGGTTTAGAAGGGACAAATGATGCCTCGTTTGTGTTTAAATTGGACCTACTTTCATCATTTTGGGATCTTGATGATTTTCGTGACAATAGTTGACTTGTGTTAGTCAAAATTCGTTGTTTATTGTTGGTTGTTGTTTCTGATTGTTGCTATGTGTTTAAGAATGTTGTCTAAGCGATTACCTTGTGCTTTCTTGAACCCCTTTGCTGGTTTGCATAACTTTAAGTCTTAGCGAATTGACTGCGAGCCAAGTAGCGAGTTAGGATATTTCTTAGTAGCGAGTTGTGTTGTTTTGTTCATGATAGCGAGTTGAAAATTGCCGTAGCGAGTTAGAATTATAATATTACTTTGAACAGGCAACTCGCTACTACGTAGCGAGTTGAGGAAATTTCTCACTTATTTTAAAATATGCAACCCGCTATTTCGAATTTTTCAAATTTCCTAGCGAGTTAAGTATTTTAATAAGAATATTCATAGCGAGATGTCTTTAGCGAGTTGTCAGTGGCGAGTTGAATATTCTTTATTATTTAATTGTGTGCAGGTAACTCGCTACTTCAGCGAGTTAAAGAAAATTTTATTTATTATAATAATTAACCCTCTATTTCAAAATTTTCCAATTTGGTAGCGAGTTAAGTGTTTATAATATTATGATTTAGCGAGTTGTCATTAGATTGGTTTAGCGATTTGTCAAATATCTTTGAGTCAACTCATTCCAAGGTTGACTTCCCTTTGAGCAATTGCTCCCATCTAACATCATATATCTGTATGTCTGTCCTGCTGTTGGATCTACTTGTGCAGATATTATGGCTGACTTGAACATTCCTGCGAATGATGCTCCCATAGAACAAGCTCCTGCTATCGCACCACCTGTAACATTCCGTATTTTTAGGTCATTTACAACGTCATATATTTTACTAATAATTTTTTTCGTATGCATTTACTTTTAATTATAATAATTAAGTTAAATCGCGTAAGCTATAAATTATCAATTAATGTAAACGGACACCAAACGAATTAAAGTTTTCGTCAAGCAATCATTATATTATTTTTTCAAAAGTAATAATTAACTTTTATATTTTATTTTTGTCGGATACGTAAAGTGTATACGTTTCGCGATAAATTACGTTGGGAAATTTGCTTTAGAGCACTACTAACATCCTAGACTCCCACCTCTAATAACCTATATACGATCCCAAACAGCCTCCCGACATTTTAAGTATCCCGTGCCATTACGACGTCCCCGGAAAACCAAACAAAACTTTTCTACGCTTCAACAAATAAAACGCCCACTTTATAAATAATAAAACCAATACATCAAAAGTTGCACAAATATATCATGTAATATCAAGTATATCCGCTTTTGCCATTACCGAAATTTTGTAGGGTGGGCCCCAAATATACATGTAATAAATAGAAAAAAAAATAACCTTCCATGTTTGGTCAAAAGAACACCATGCGCTTATCTTTAAAAGCACAGAATAAAAGAGTAGAAGCATACCATGTGCTATGGGTCACATTGACTTCAAGAGACCATAACCTAAGCTAAGAAAGACCAAGTACTCCAACACTTGAACCTTATAACTTTTTGTGGGTCTCTTTTGACCGATGCCTTTTTTTGGTGCTTATTGTCATGTCAATGTGGTCTTTTGCACCATACAATATGCATCTAATACTAAGAGAGAATAGCATTCATATAACTCATGACCATGATTGCCCTTAATTAACACTTAGAAATAAAAAAATCAACACATAGACCACCCAAACCTCTTCCCCTTTTGCTCTAAAGGCTATTCTAAAAAACGGTACGAAATATATAAAATAACGGCAACGAACCAGCACAAGAAGCAAAAACCAAGCCAACCGACAAAACATACCCTATAAATGACTGATCACAATTTTTATATACAAAAAAGACCCCTTGACACGAAAACAGACAAATAAGGGCGAAGTCCTCATTTTCTTAGAACCGCGTACACCTTACTAACCACAATCCAATAACAACAATCCATTCAAAGGTATTCTAAAAGTGATTACCCAAGCCATTTTGGCTAACCTTTTTTCCAATATAATCAGAAAAGTGAAAACTAGAGACAGAAGGGTTTTAAAAATGGAAAGCTAGTAGGTTTTCTTAAACTTGCTAAACAAAGAAAGGGTTTAGATACTTTGGTTCTATCTATCTTACAAGCATAATAAAGAGTTACTAAAAACCTTCACGGTCTTTACGATCTTTCACGACATTTTTCATCCATAAAACATACATTTTTATAATGTTTGTACCCCATAAATGTTTATATAACTATACACCCACCTTATAGGATTTTAAATATGTAAAAGAAAAACGAATATCACTTATTGTTTATGAATTTACACTCGTTTTCCTTATGTCATAATTTGGTTAAATATAACACACAAGGAAAAAGGTCAGCCAACAATCTGTTACCCCTGATATATTAAAACAGAACACCCCCAGCCCCATCAAAAAATACACCCAAAAAGTGTACACCCGCTAAACGCACCCCCCACCCACACCCCACAAACACACCCTATCCCCCCCCCCCAACCCATCCCTCCACCCAATTCACCACCCCTGGTGATCTAATTCAACGCGCTAAACCAATCCCGACTGTTAAATCCCAAACCAACACCCACCCACATCCTACCCTCCACCTGCCGCAAACCCCCCTGAGCAACTCCAGCCACAGCCCACTCCCCCCCCCCGCCCCCTGCCCACCCCCACCCCCCCCCCCCCCCCCCCCCCCGCGCCCCCCGCCGCCCCCACCCCCCCCGCCCCCCCCCCCCGACTCAAAACAACCCCCCACACCTTACCCTGGCCCCCTCTCCGAACTAACCTCCTCTAAACCCCTCCCTCCTCGCCAAACCAATAAACCACCCCCTAATAAAAAACCACAAAAAAAAACACCCCAATCCCACAACCAGACGCCGACCTAGTACACTTTATAACACACCCCCCAAAGCCACCCACCCACATCTCTCCCTAAACCAAAAAAAACTAACCACCACCCACCACCACCCCAAAACCAACCAACCTCTCACTACCATCCACCACCAAACCTCCCCCCCACTGGCCACACCCTCCCCCGCTTCTCACACACCCCCGCCATCCCCCAACCCACACAACCGCGAACCCTGCCTAACCCCACCCCCCTCTAAACCCCCCCCTCACACCCCCCCCCACCAACCCCACCGACACCCACACCCCCAGAACAGCCCCTACCCCCGACCCACACAACAACACCACATCCAACTATCCTCCCCCCGACACCAAAACCCCCATACACCATAAAATCACCCATCGAACATAAAACGCACATGAGGGCAAACGAAACGTAAGCAACGGGCATCAAACCGAGAAAGATACAGCATTTATAATCTAACCATGTTCACTATTTCCTGAGGTGAATAGTGTTGGATGGTATCCGTTTTTAAAATAAATTTTTTGCGAACATTTTAGAATCATTTATAAAATATTTATACATATTCTTAAACTTTAATAAATATAATTTTACAAGACAATTGAATTAAATATTCGCTTATACGAGTTCAAATAACCGAATAATAAAAAATTTAGCAAATGCAATTTAAATATTTATTCTCGCAACACGTAGTAGACGATGTAGCTATATAGAATCATACGTTGTATTAGTTATCAAAGTACTATATTACTAGGGAGTTTCGATAATGAGGCCGTCTTCGGGGTGGCGTATCGACGAGTTGTGGATTAACGATTTAAAGTGTCCTAGCTCCTCATACGTTCACTACATGACCTCTTAATTATGATAGCCCGAACGATAGTATGATGAGCTATACGACCTATAAATAATCAAAGTGTTTAGTACTTATACGACCTATATTGGATTAGGTTGCCTTCGGATTCCTTCGGACGCATTTTTTCTATTGTGAATACTTGTTGATTACCATTCACTCAAGGTGAAGTTCGTAAGCCTCGCCACCACCCAAGTCCAAAGCACTCCGCCTAATACCGCCCTCCCCCCCGGCCCACCCCCCGCCACAACCCATTCCCCCCCCCCAACCAAAGCCCCCCCTAGCGCCCCACCAACCGCCCAGCCCCAACCCGCCACTCCCCCGACCCCCCGCCTTCCTGCACCTCCGCCTTTTCAACTACTTTGTTTTATTCAATTCGGGGGGGGAGATACATCTTGAATTATCTTGAAACAAATTCGTAAATGAAGTTCCCAATAAAAACTTTTAGCCCCCTAACTCTTCCCACAAAATTACAAATTTTCTTAGGGTTTGACGGTTTCCTTCTTGGTTCCAATCTATTCCTCATGATCAATAATGAAGCATGGGCAATACGAAATCGGTGATTCCATATCTAAATAGGCTTCCTTTTTCTCAAAGTGACCAATCATGCAAGAAAACTTTACTTTATTCAAGTTCCCGGTCCTAATCTTGGCCTTTACCCATGGGCGTCGAGGATTTTTCAAAAGCCATTCGTGATACCCTAATTCTTTCATAGTAGGGAAAGTGTCAAAATGTTTCGGGTTATCTTCCTCTTATTCGGTTTCCTCTTCAGTTTATTCGTCGAACTCCTCTTCGCTTTCAAATGTCATCTCGTGATCCTTGTTCTTGGTTACACTAGACTTCACACTTCCCTCTTCCTTAGCTTCATTTTCCTTGTTTAGAATAATGATTGAATTAACGAAGTGAACACATTTTAGGGATGAAGGGTTTCTATTTTGTTCTGCTAAGGATGACTGAGACAGATATTTAGGGGAGAGTAACTTTGATGGGCTTTTGATTCCCTTGCCTCGAAGCTCCTCTTTTGTAAGATAGTCGATGGATGCGAAATTCATTTGAGCCGTAGGGTTTCCTGTAGTGTTACGAGTGAGCGTGTCATCAAGCTTCTCAAAAACTGTCTTCCACAAAAGATTAATTTTACTAATCATGTTGTCTTGTTGTTGTCTAAGTTGAGTTCCGAGGCTAGACAGTCTTTTCTCTTGATGAGAGTCAAAATTAGTTAATGCCTTTTCAAGCTTCATTTGGCAACTAGATGAGTAGGTGGAGAATGAGCCATTCTGTGGGCTTGTGAATGTTTGGGCGTGTGCCCAATTAATGTTTGGCTTCCCCTTCCAAGCATTGGTAGCTTCGTTAAAGCTTCTTGGTCTTTGGTTCATAGTAAATTGCTTACCTCCTGCTTCGTCGGTACACGAGGATGCATATTCAACAAAAGTTTGCTCGGGATTTCCCATGAAGTACTGAGTGTCGTTGGGACCACTTCAGATCTCACATGAAGAAGTGATTTGTTCACTTGAATAGGTTTCTCGAGAGCAAGATGAGCTTACATCAAACGTTAGACTTGATTTTCAAGCTCGATGAGCGGCGGTCGGATGTACCCGGGGCATCTTGAGGCAAAGAGACTGCCTTGACCGGCTTAGCGAAATCCCTTGGGTCGTTCCAACTTTTGTTGTCATAGAGGGCGAGGTCCTCTAATAATGCCTAGGATTCTTCGGCATTCCTATCATGAAGCTTACCACCGGCTGATTGGTCAATGGTTCGTCTTGTGGCGGGATTGACATGGTCATGAAAGATTTAGACTTGGAGCCAAAAGTCGATGCCATGGTGAGGGAATTTTTGAAGTAAGTCCTTAAAACGAGTCCATGCTTCAGAAAGAGACTTTCCTTGATGTTGTTAGAACATAAGGATTTAGTTACAGAGTTTTGCAGTCCTTCCCAGTGGAAAGAATTAAGCAAGGAAACGAGTGGTAAGATCCTCCCATGTGGAGATGATCCTGCAGGGAGACGTTCAAGCCAATTGCTAGCTTGATCGCGAAGGGAAAATTGAAATAAACGCATGTGTGTTCTTTCCCTATTTGCAACATCAAGGTCAAGTGAGTCCACAAGTTTTAAGAAATCCTTGAGATATTGGTTTGGATCCTCAGACCGAAGTCTGTGGAATGCGCATCCGTTTTGCACCAACCGGATGGTGTCGGATCGAAGAGACACCACATTGTTCCCTTCGGGGAGCTCAATGGTATTCCTATAGCCCTCGTGGCTAGTTTTGGAGTAATCTCCAAGAGTACGGATAGGATTCGCGTCTCCCATGGTGGTTGACGAGAATGATTTACGAAACAAATAACACAAAGAAAAGATAGACTACGAGAAAGCTAATATAACGGAAATAAAATCTCACTTGAAAGGATTCAAACGAGTAGATCTAACTTAAACAATGGTCGAAACCTAACTATTCCCTAGGTAGCGGCACCAAAAACTTGATGCGGTTTTCGTAAAGACTTCAACATAAAATTTTACAACTCCCTAGTCAGAGTACCTAATCGTTGTAGTGTAGTAAAGGCAAGACTCGGGGGTTGTTATCGTTTTCTAGGGTAATAGGTTGGGAATGCTTAATCATGATCTAACAGAGGTCTACGGGGTTGAGAGAAGATTCTTTTTGTATTTTTATTTTATAGAAAGCAGGTAAAATTATTGGTTTGAGAGGTTGGTTTGTTTATCTAATTAAACTAATTATAATCTAAATCTACTGGTGATAAATTTATGATAAAAAGATGTATTTAATTAATCATGTACTACTTCTTAGATTGTTTCTCCTAATCTTGTTGCTTTGTCACACTCATAATGATCTGTGTAAGTATTTCTAAAGTCATGAACGAATTAAACGAACCCGCCATCTATTTAATATTCTGTTAAGGCAACGCACAAGTAAGGCAGTATGAAGACTATTACAAGGCCCCTAAGAGTATATTAAATGCAATTGAAATATCTTAAGAGGGATCAACCATATTGGGGGTAAGGTAGTATGAAGACTGTTACCAAATGGTATCCTTTTTACACACTCGCGTTTCCCTAGACGTGTATGCCAATTTAATATCTTATGGCTAGTTTTCTAAAGCCTAACGCACTGATATGTTTCAAAAGCTTTAAATTTATAATTAATGAAAACGCCAATTTTATTATAAGGAAACACACGGGTAAAAGTATAACCCACGTATGTAGTATAATATTTTTAGGTAAGACCAGGTCGTCCACAGGGATTTGAGTAGTGTTTAGATAATCAGAAAGAAAATAAACTTTAACTTGAAAATAACTTTTTGTTTTACCAATGATAATAAAGATGACTACCCGGATAGTTAAAAATAATTTAAATGTATTGGAAATGATTAGACCTCGGAGGTGGAACCTTAATTTATAAAAAAGGATTTCTCGTCAGAAAACGTTTTCACAAACTAACTTAATTAACTCAAGACTTATATTTAGTTAACTAGACTAAATGTGTCACTTAAATAATCCAATTACTAGTATATCAAAACTTATTTGTTTATCAATTTACGAAAGTGAATGTCTCGGCACAAACGATAAAGATTATAGACAAATCTTTAAACCCACATAGATCATACCGGGTCTCTCGACCTATACCAATATGACTATGTAATTTAAGTTGATAAGCAAAGATGGACAAGATAAGATATAATAGGATTTCAACATAAGCTTGAGATTAAAAGGATCACGATCATACCAAATGCTTATTCATTATCATAACATCACCGAGTAGTCATGAGAGATTTAGCCTCTCATGGCTAAGGTGTTCATAACAAAAGTAGATTTAACATAGACTTCTATTATTCCAATAACTAAGTTGATAACCGTCTTCGTTCTTGATCGTTAGATCTTTATTCTTCAAAGGGAGTAGTGTTTTTGGTGTTTATATGGATGATGGATAAGAGGATGGGAGTATGTGTGTGATGGATATGATTTTTGGAATGAGAGGAATGATTTGAGAGTGAAAATTTGTCCTCTATTTATAGGCTGATTTTGGGTGAAAAGTGTGGCGCACACAAAAGTTTGTGCGGCGCACTTGGTGATTAAATGCATGAGTATTAAATGTTCATTGAGAAAGTGCGGCGCACAAGAGGATATGTGCGGCGTACTTAGGGTGTAAATGCATTAGCATTAAATTCTTCATAAATGCTTCATATCAGGTGGGAAGTGCGGCGCACACAAAAGATTGTGCGGCGTACTTGTTGAGTTAATGCAATGTTGACTGTCTTTGACTTGAAGATAAGTGTGGCGCACATATGTTAAGTGCGGCGCACATTTGGCACATAGAGCTTGATTGTTGATCTTTTCTTGAATGATGTGTTCTTTAACGTGTAAGTGTTTGGTTTTGATGTATCTATCCTCGGGATGTCTTCTAGTGAACCTGCAAGCAATTTTAGGCTATTAAGTATCGAAAGTTCACGAGAAATGATAAAATATATACAAATAACGCCATAGAAAACATGTATAATTTGGGCGTTATCAAATCCCTCCACACTTAGCTTATTGCTTGCCC
This sequence comes from Tanacetum coccineum, assembly GCA_026074375.1. Classification (NCBI taxonomy): domain Eukaryota; kingdom Viridiplantae; phylum Streptophyta; class Magnoliopsida; order Asterales; family Asteraceae; genus Tanacetum; species Tanacetum coccineum. The sequence continues at coordinate 52,115 of BQNB010006998.1, read as the reverse complement.
TCAAGCAATAGAAGCGAGAAAATAGAATCATTTATCGTGACGTGGAGAAAATTTGGATTTTATAAGAGTTTGCATATTAGGTAACTTTTCAGGCATAGACATATAACATAGCACCTCACGTAGGGATAGTGTTTGATTTTTAATTCACTCATTCCACTCAGATAGGGTTTATATATTTGTGAAAAACACTCAATTTGCACAGACATAATCTAGACAGCTACCATAGGCTTGTACTTAACACATAAACCTAACCGAAGGGCAGAACTTGATAATGGAGCGGATACAATCTTCATGTGCCGAAACATAAGCCTTTATTTCTTTTGAACTACATATATATATATATATATATATATACACACACACACACGATCATATGATAGCTAAGGCATGGCACATAACTTCTTCATTCAACTTAGGTATTTCAGCAACTTAGCACTAAAGGGAGTGCTTGCAAGAACATGGACTTGCGGAATTCATTACATGTGATTAGGCTTCGGTCTAGTAAATGATGATTAAGCACAAGTTCTAGAGCTTCTAAATTACCGGCTCTCCCTCAAAGTTCAAAAAATGTCGGGTGCCTACCCTACACTTAAGGTCGAAAAAAGGTTGATGTGTTTCAAAGCTTTAAATTTTATAATGACTGAAAATACCAATTTTATTTAGGGAAAACACATGGTAAAGTAATAACCACGTTTGTAGTATAAATCTTTTTAGGTAGACCATGTCGGTCACAGAGATTTGAGTAGTGTTAGATAATCAGAAAGAAAATAAACTTTTAACTTGAAAATAACTTTTTGTTTTACCAATTATATTAAAGATGACTACTCGGATAGTTGAAAATAATTCATAAGTGTTGGAAATGATCTTGAAAATGGAACCTTTAACTTACAAAAAGGATTTCTCGTCATAAAATGTTTTCATAAATTAACTTGATTAAATGAAGACTTATATTTAGTAGACTAGACCAAATGTGTCACTCAAATAGTTTAGTTACTTATTATATCAAAGCTTATTTTGTTTATCAATTTACGAAAGTAGATTTCTGAGCACAGACTGATAATTATACATAGACAAATTTTAAAACCACTTAGTCATTATAACGAGTCTTTCGACTATTACCGGTATGTACACCCCCATTTTAACTTATCAGCGAAAGGGTAATTTGGGGTGCTACGTAATAATATAATAACTCAAGCATAGAAAACGACTCGAAAAGAGACGTTTTTAAATATAGCCATTCGAAATAAAAAGTTTCACAATATAGGTCCTAAATGTTTTCATAATCAATACATCATTTTATTTGTTTCTGCGAATATTTTCTTTAAATGGGCCTTCAAAATATTTATTTCATTAGCTTCTCCGAAATTCTCCATCGCCGAATTACCTTCAAGGACCTGAGATAAAACATGCTAAAACGTCAACAATAATGTTGAGTGAATCCATAGAGTTTATATATATAAACAATAAAATTTCCGAACACAAGTATCATTTCTCAATATTCATCAGGATATAACGATGTGGCCAAACAAAGTTATATCGGGGGATTATTTATAAGTCTCATGACATTGAACGTTACCATCTAATTATGTTGGGGTTCCCAACAAGGTATGCCTACTATACACCCTCGCTATGAGTGCATATTATTCTCTATACAACGCATCCGTTGTGTCATATTCCCGACACTTGACGATAGCCAGTCGTCACGGATTGGAGGTGGCAGCCTCCAAATAGTACTATTTCATGTATAAGCGTCTACCATTTCCCGGTAGTTAACAATTCATGATTTCCGCAGGTCTTTTATCTAGCGAGTTAAGCTAACTTATAATAATAATCGAGGCAACTAGCATACAATCTCCCTTGTGTTCTATTTTAAAAACAAGCATGTTATCTCCCTCGCGGGTTTATAAAACAATTAAAGTGTAAAAATGCGAGGCTATGAACTCACTTAGTGATGTCGGATGAGAATATCGATGAATAAAAACTTCGGAAGTAGGCGCGTCAATCAACCAAGACCTATACAAATTGTAACGGGTCTTAGGTTTCTAGTCGATAAAAATTAACGAAAACTCATAAATTAAATAAGTATATGTATACATGTAGTTTATATGATGATCATGCTCTTGCAACATATTTATTTCACACTTAGAGTTTTCTAGGTTTTTAACTTGTTTTTATTAGCCATTTTACTAGTATTGTCTAAATTAGCTCAAAAAGCCCAATAGGCCCATTAAGCAAGCCCATTAAGTTATTAAGTTGATATTATCACTCAAAGACCAGGTCCTAGCCCATTAGTTAGGTCCAAGTGGATTGGGCCTAAAGCTAAGTCCAATAAGTCCATTTTGTTTCATTGGGCCTAGTGGTCCAATAAGGCCTTATGGCCCATTTAAGCTTGTAAATGACTCTTGTTATAAAATTTTGGGTTCTCGAGGTCGGGATACTTTTATTATCAGTATGTTAGCATTTTAAAACTCCCAAGAAGTGGGTCCTACCACCTCGGGTTTTAGTTACAAAAATCGCTTTACATAGTATAGTGTTCGGGTAGTAGTAAATTTTGTATACTTTTATGTTTACGTAAATAGTCATAATTTATAATCCGTAAATGGTATAATTGATATATTTGTATCCTTAGTTTCATATTTAAGTGTACTTTACAGATCCAAAACCATTTTTGTACTTAGTTTAAGTATACTTATACATATGAACAATTTACTACATAAAGGTCAAGTTACAAATTTGGACTGAAATCTCACTTTTACCATTTTTGATGCCATTTACAAACCATAAGGAGTTGGTTGACCATCTAATTGATTCAGAATCTAAATGATTTTATCTAGGTCTCACAGTTTTAACTTTTTAACCAACTCAGTCCGTAAACGTAACTTTTTATACCATCTGTACAGCAAGGTCAGAATCAACTAATTTTAGTATTTTGATCATATCTCATTCAATATTCACTTTCTAGAAATGATCCAATTTGCCAAGTGTTCATAAGAGAATTTTCTACAACCTAATGTAATCAAATCCAACCTCAAACCTGTTGAAAATTACCAAACCTACTATTCATTACAGCCCCTAATTTCTATGATTATTTCACTTGTTTCAATGGCCATTTTAGCTATAATTAACCTAGATCTACACATGCAATATCATTTTCATTGCTTGATCATAAAATATTATACATGTACATATACATTTAAAAATCAAAAGAAAACATAAATAAGACTCATCAGATTTTACCACAAGAAATATGAAGAATAGCTTTTTGACATTCATTCATCGAATACAACTTGGAGTAATCGTTTTCAAGCAGTTTAGTAAAGAAGGACTAGCAATTTTTATGAGAAATCTTAAATGAAAACCGTCATTATAACCAGCATGTTCCGAGAAAGCTTCTAATACCTTTTAATATTGTGTGGTGGGTGGAAGTTATGAGATTAATTGGTATTTGCTTTGTCGTACTTCGTAGTCCTTGCTCAAAGAGTCAACCATTGTGCCAAGCACAAATCCTTCTTTGAAAAGAAGAGACATTTTTCCCCAATTTAAGACAGATGATCATCTTACAATGTTGGAGCATTTTATATCGAGTTGTTTAAAGCAGGTTCAAAAAGAGTTTCCGAAGACGAAAAAATTGTCCATGAATACTTCGACTGATTCTTTGATCATATCGTGAGAGATTGCTAACATGCACCTTTGGAATGTGGCAAGAGCATTACATAGACCGAAAGGCATTCGCCTATACGCGTATGTTCCGAAGGGACATGTGAATGTTGTTTTATCTTGATCATCAGGATCGATAGGAATTTGAAAATATCTAGAAAAACCATCGAGGAAACAGAAATATTTATTTCCTGCGAGTCTTTCTAACATTTGATCCATAAACGACAAAGGGAAATGATCTTTTGCGGTTGCTTCATTGAGTTTACGATAATCGATGCATACTTGCCAACCCGTAACGGTTCTTGTTGGAACAAGGTCATCGTTTTTGTTTGTTCCAACTATAATATCACCTTTCTTTGGTACACAGTGAATAGGACTAACCCAAGGACTATCAGCAATTGGATAAATAATACCGGTATCCAAGAGTTTCATGATTCCTTTCTTAACAACTTCCTGCATATTTGGATTTAACCTTCTTTGTTTTTGGACAACGAGTTTCTTGTCATCCAAAAGTTGTATCTTGTGCTTCCAGAATGATGGGCAAATACCAGGAATGTCTATTGTTTTCCAGGCAAAAGCTTCCTTGTGCTTTTTAAGAATAGATACAAGTTTGTTTTTCTTTTCTTTGGAAAGCTGAGATGATATAATAACAGGAAGAAAAGAGGGTTCTTCCAGGAATACATATTCCAGATTATCAGGAAGGGGTTTAAGTTCTAGATCCGTAGGAGGTTCTTCGAGAGATGTTTTGATTTTATAGTTTGTATTGATGGTGATTTTCTCGAATGGTGGTTCTTCGGTGTCGAATTCAGAGTCAGAGTTTTCATCAGCAGTCATTGCTATGAATTCATCAAATTCAACAAAGATTTCTTCTTCGAGAAGGGTTCCTTTGATGGAATGGAGGATTTTACTACCTTCGTCTAGAAGAGCATCGAAATCTTCCTCTAAGATTTCATCAATAACATCGATACTGAAACAGGTATCATCGTTTGAATAAGAGTGTTTCATTGCAGAATCGATAGTGAAGATCATTCGTTCAGTTTCAACTCCAAGATTGAGTTGTTTATATTTAACTCGAATAACTGCATCAACAGTGTGAAGAAATGGTTGTCCCAAGATGAGGGAAACTTTACTGTCTTCTTCTATTTCGAGAATAACGAAATCGGCAAGAAAGGTGAATTTGCCAACTTCAACGAGCATATTTTCAGCTATTCCAACAGGGAATTGGAATGATCTGTCGGCTAGTCTCACGCTCATTTTGGTAGGTTTAAGAGTTTTGAGAGATAGTTTCGCATATAAGGAATATGGCATAAGGTTAATGCTAGCACCAAGATCGGCTAAAGCATTGCAGGAGAAAGTTTTGTTGAAATTACATGGAATAAGAAAACTTTTGGGGTCTCCGAGTTTTGGTGGAACTTTATTCTGGATCATTGTTGAACTTTCATCGCTTAGGAAAGCGGCATAAATTTGTTCGATTTTACGCTTGTTGCTTATTAGTTCCTTGAGAAATTTTCCATAAATAGGCATTCCGGCTAAGACGTCGATAAGAGGTACATTGATTCGGACAGCGCGGATTATGTATAGGAATTTTCTGTATTGGGCTTCCATTTTCTCTTTCCTGAGACGTTGGAGATACAAGATTTTTGGTTTGTATGGTTTGGGTATCTGAGTTTCTTTGGCTGGTTTTGGATTTTGAGTCTTTGGTTGTGGTGTAGGTTCTTCGTCTTCATCATCACTATTGAAATTGATAGGGGTTTCAGAATTGTCTTGTTGATCATTTGGGTTAACTGGTGGGTTATAGGATTTACCACTTCTTGTGAACATAGTACTTACATGCTCATTATGAGATTGCGGTGGTTGATAGGCTTTAGAGTTGTGCCCTTTTAGGTTTGATTGAGTGTTACTTGGAAGAGATCCAGAAGGTCGACCAGATTTCTTGTCAGCGAGCCTATCAAACTTATTTTCGAGATTCTGGATTGAAGCTTGATGATTTTTGGCTACGGTTTCGAGTTGAGTTTTGAGATCCATGAATGTTTCTTTGACAAAAGCGTTGGTTGATTGTTGAGATTTCATGAAATCGTTAAATTGTTTTGAAGATCGTAAGGTTTATCATCGGTGTTGGATCGGTAATTGTCTTGGTTCTAATCATTTCGTCCGCTTGAATGCCAATTATCGCGATTAGAATCTCGGTCGTGGTAATCATTGTAAAAACGAGTCTTACGAAAAGTTTGCATGAATTTTGCCTCTTCTTCACGAGACATGGGTATGTCATCATCGTCAAAATCGGGTTTTGTTTTTTTAGCATTAGATTGGAGTTCTTTGTACTGAGCGTCCATTTTTAGGGTCATGGCATCCATTTGGGCCATAATTTTGTCAGTATCGGAGTTACTGCTACCTTCATCGGCGAAAGCAACAGTTTTCTTAAGAGTTGATTTGGTTTTTTGATTTTTAGCCCAGTCGAGCTTGAGTAAGACTTTATCTTCAAGAAGTTGATAAGCTTGATTTGGT
>BQNB010006998.1:16601-39417 GCA_026074375.1 Tanacetum coccineum | reverse complement strand
TATCACTCAAGAACCAAGCACATTGAGATTCGACATCACTTCATAAGGGATTGTTATGAGAAGAGATTGATAGATGTTCTCAAGATTCACACTGACTCAAATGTTGCAGACCTTCTCACCAAAGGATTTGATGTTATCAGGTTTAACTTTTTGGTGGTCAGCATTGGAATGTTAAATCTGTAGTTACATTTGAGGGGAGGTTAAATTGTAAAGTTTGTACTTACTAGTTTACATTAATACTGCCAGAGTATTAATGCTGTTAGATAGGTTATAGTTAGTTCAAGTTCCTAGTATATTTTTCTTTTTATTGCACTAACTTTTCAGGAGACACATGGACTTAAGGATGGATAGATGCAGTACTAGACACATACAACTCATCTATGGTCTGTAAGTACTAAGTATTAGAGTTAATTCTGGTAGCTTACTTGTTAATTCTGTGAACTTAAGGTTAATTCTGGTAGTCTATACGTTAATACTGGTAGTCTATATGTTAATGCTGGTAGACTATATTAGTACTGGTAGACAAATTTTAATACTGGTAGATGACCGTTGGTGCTGGTGAGGGAAAATTGACTTTTCTTCATTTATATATTATCGTTAGAGATTTTTACGGCGCGTACTTCTAACAGAGGTTTTCTATTTGGATAATTACTATACTTTCTTTAATAAAATATCTTTCTTTGCTCTAAAGAAACTTCTTTTACAGTCGGTCCAATTAGAAACCTTATTTTTCATCGATTAAAACTCAATTCCCTCTCTCTACCAGCACTTAGTATATCACTCGAATCAAACCCAGGCTTAGAATTTACATTCTTACAATTTCTGTTCATCAACGAGTTCATATGGCCAACCTAAAGTACTCAGATAAGCATAACATGGTCGCTTTCCTGAAGAAACCAAATGAAAGTGTTGGTTTCACTGAGGTAGTGGATTTTCTTAAAGGTACATCTCTCAGGTATGCCTTAACTCATAATCCTACTATCTATGACTCCCTAGTCAAACAGTTCTGGCAAACTGCTACTATTAGAACACTTGCTAATGGGACTCCACAATTAGTAGCATCTATAGACTCTAAAGAGTATATTATTACTGAGGCATCTGTTAGAAGTAAACTAGATGCAACAAGAATACATAATTTATCTGATGCTGAAATATATGCTGGATTAACCACATTGGGGTATGTTACTGAGGGTAAATTAACTTTTTGGAAAAAGAATTTTACACCCCAATGGAAATTTTTAATCCATCATATTTTACACTGCTTAAGCCCTAAGTCTGGTGGATGGGATCAATTTGGTAGTACTATTGCTACTACATTAATCTGTCTATCTAGCAATAGGGTTTATAATGTTTCTAAAATGATTTTTGATAGGATGGTTCATAATTTAGAGAGTAATTCAAAAATTCTAATGTATCCAAGGTTTTTACAAATTATTTTGGATATTACACCTGAAAATAAAGGAAGGTATTTAGCCCCAACTTTGACCAAAAAGCTTTTTGCAAACATGAAAAGGGGTTTTGCAGGGGATATAGTACCATTGCTGCCTGCTATGTTGGCTGGAGCAGTTGTGGATCATGGTGAAGGCTCAGCACAACCAGCTGAACCCCATCACAAACCTGTTGATCCATTATCATCCACATCCCAACCACCTATTCAACCACCTATTCCATCACCTATTCCATCACCCCCTCATCCATTACCACCACATCATTCACCACTTCACTCACTACCTCATTCACAACCTCAATCACCACATCATTCACTACCTCAATCACCTCATTACTCACCACCTAGGTCCTATGAAGCCCCTCACCCTAAAGGTAACACATCAGGAAGTGCTGAGGACAATGTTCAACTCAAGGAATTGATGGTACTTATACCTAAGTTGGTGACCAGGATTAATAGTTTGGAGAAAGAATTGAAGGACACCAAACAGACACTAGGGAATGCTGTGCTCAAATTGGTAAAGAAGGTGAAAACTCTAGAAACAGCTTTGAAGAGGAAATCCAAGAAAGTACTCATATCTGAATCAGAGGGTGAAGAATCAGAGGATCAGGGGAGGAAGTTTCAGGATATTGATGATGATCCTCTAGTTTCTTTGGTTAGGGAATCCATGAAAGAGAAGTCAACAGATTTTGTCACTCCTACAAAAGCTTCAGGGGAGGCTCATGAAGAAGAAATCAGTCCTACAATCTTAGAGGCAGCTAAAACATTGTCAAAGGTTGCTTCTCAGGGTGTTAGCAAAGAAAAATCAACTGATAAGGGCAAGAGATACAGGAGGAGAGCAAGGTCTATGGCTAAAAAGATTGATACTGGATTGGATGCTGAAGAAGAGATTAATACTGGCAGAGAAGAAATTAATACTGGTATTGAAGAGGTTAGTACTGGTAGTACTAAAGTTGATTCTGGTACTGCTAGTGAAAGGGGTCAAAGGGAAGGAAAGGCTCCAATGGTTGAAGAGGATATCCAGGCTACTCACAAAACTAAAGAACAATTGAGACAAGAGGAAGCTGGATTGGAAGAGGCTATAAAGTTGCAAGCTCAACTGGATGAAGAAGTTGCAAAGCAGATTCATTTAGATAAAATGATAGCTAAAAGAATGGCTGAAGAGGAAGCTTTAACAGAACAACAAAAGAAAAGAAAAGCTCAAGTTCAATTTGAAGCTCAGTTTTATACTGAAGAAGACTGGGATACTATTAGAGCCAAGCTAGAAGCAAATGCAGAGTTGTCAAAAGATGTGTTGGGACAAGATTTGCCTGAACAAGATTTTGCAAAAAGAATGGTAGATATGGTGAATCAAAGAAAGAAACACTTTGCAGAGGAAAGAGCTAAGGCAAAGAGAAACAAACCTATGACTCAGTCACAGTTAAGGATCTATATGTCAAACTATCTTAAGAATCAAGGAACTTGGAAGCTTTCTCAGTTAAAGAAGTTGAAGTTTGAAGAGATTAAAGAAGAGTTTGATAAGTTAGTTCAGCAGATTGATACTTTTGTTCCTATAAATCTTGAAGCTACAAAGGCAAAATTGAAAAGATATGGAGAAGAGCTTCAGACAAAAACTTCAAAGAAACAAAAGATTGATGATAAAGATGTTCCAGCTATAGGAGAAAAAGTTGCTGAAGTAAAGGAAGAAGAGCAAGTAAAAAGAACAGGAAAAAGAAAGAAGCAAAAGGCTAGAAAAGGTATAAATGTTGACAAGAGTGCACAAGAAGATTCAGAAACTGATAAAGAGGAATCAGTGGAGGCTATGAATCCTACTCCTTTGACTACAAAATCTGTTTGTGTGGCAAATGGAAGATATTTTAGCAAGGTCAAAAGAAGTGTTATCTGATATAAGAGCAAAATGGTCGGTGATACAGTCTACAGAGTTTGGAGCTATGTGTAAATACTTACAAGAGAGGATCTTTAGAATTTGTACAGATTGGTAATGCTGAAGTATGGAACTGAGAGGACTGAAGATGGTATGACAGAGTGCTTTGGAGTTGATATCAGGATATGTTTGATCCACCTCTCATTGGAAGATGCTATTTGGAGCTACCACTTCCAACAAAAAGATGGTTAGATAGAGGTATTGATGATAAGTTGTTGAAGTACATTGTTTACTTAGGAGGCATGCACTACATGTATGTAGAGATAGAAAGTATCATTGTCAAAAGAAACTTTCAAGGGAAGTGAAATGAAGCTTCTAGATGGAAAAATGAATGAAGTTTGCTATAAACTCTTGAAGATGATTGAGAAGCAAGCTGGGATTAGAAAGTGATGAAGTTATCAGTAGCAGTGGGCATGTTTTTGGAAACTGTAGGTACTATTATGGAAGTGAGAAGGGTTTTGGGTGTTGGATAAACCACCCACACAACAATGGTTATTGTTCACCATGCTTATAGAGCTAAGGTGGGCTAGTCCAAAGTAAACGGCCTTTTGGGTAAAGATTATCAAATCTGTTAATGGTTGACAGGTTTGCTAAATAATGTATGGTAATCTAATGCACCATGTATTGCACTAATAGATAGGCTACTCCAGATGCAAAGGCTACTGGGTTAATAAGAGATTTCAAATCCGTTGATAGTGATAGTTTGCTAAAACTATAGGTTATCAATCACTTGTTACTACATGAACGCTTTGACTTATACCATAGCAAATGAGGGCGGGTGTGGGCCTCTTGGTAAAAAGACATATCAAATCCGTTGATGGCTGGTAGTTTGCCAAAAACTATAAAGCCAACTTAGTTGGATGTTGTTGTGTAGCTGTGAAGAGAAGACAGTCTATAAGACAAAAGGTATGATCTGGTTTTTAAAAGTACATCAAATAGACCATCCTTCAAGAGAAAACTATGACTTAAATACATGGTTGGATACATTCTCAAAAACCCAAAATGAAGACAACATGAAGAATGTTGAAGTTTACAAGTGACGTTCAAGTTTAGGGTAGAGAGGATTGTTTGGGAATTTTTGTATAACAGGAATTAATTCTATTAGTATTATCTTTAGTTATGCTAGTGTAAAAAGTTAGGTACTATTAGGAAGGTTTATATTAGTTAGTATGGCAGTATTAAATAGTTAATACTATTTGTGTAATAGTTAAGTTGCTTACGCTGACAATTAGTTAGAGTTTGTTATGCATGAGATATCTTTAGGAAAAGATATTGCATTATCTTTTATTACGCGTTTTGTAAAGCTATTAGGTTTACCTTAGTCTATAAAAGGATCCCTAGGCTAGTCTTTAGATATAGTTCTAAAGAAGATTCATAGAGATTATCGAATAGTAATCATAGTTTGTAACTGTAACTTAGGCAGTATTACAAGTTCAATATAATAAGTGTTTTGTTTGTGTTCATCTTTAATTGTTGATTAATTCCTCCAAGAATTCTATTATGGTTAATCATTGTTTCATCATTGTTACTTTGGATTTATCTAAGGCAACAAACCCTTTACAAGCTAAAGGTTAAGATCCATTAAGCAAAGGGATCCTACAGTCCAAATGGTCTTTTGATTAAATAATAAAAGAGTTTTAATGATGTATAGTTTGTAATTATGAAAAGTGGATTGAAAGTGATTTGAAAATGGTTTTTATTAAAGTCTACGACTTTGGAAAAAACGGTCCGTAATACACCGGTAGGGTCATGCAGGAAATTTTTATAATTTATTGTACTTAGTAAAGATTAGAAAAGCACATGATAAAACTAGATTACGGAATTTTTTAATGTGACTGAAACAATCAAATTTTTTATTATAAATACATATAATATACATTACTTTACTTTAGACGTATATTGTAGAAATATTAATATACATATTATATTATTCGTTTTTATGTAGAAAAAATTTTATATTACTTTACGATCACAATATTAATTTTTAGAATTATTAACAAAGTTACACTAGTAAATGCTTATTGCATTATCCTAAATCGCACTACTACTGTTATTAACAAACCTTCATTTCATAGGTTGTCTTTACGAACGTCGTTCGTTATGTGTGATTTATTCTTGACGATTCTTCTTCGATTCACCATCAAGGTGAGTCATAGCCCACTCCTAATTGTTTTGAATAATTGTTTTTACTTGAGGTGAGAAACATGTTGTTTTTAAAACTAGACACAAGTACTATAGTGAGAAATCACGTGTCGTGTTGCCTAAGTAGCGTTAGGGACCAACTATTGCCTGATTTATCATGAACTGTAATCATCTTTAACCGGAAATTTGATGTTAAGTGAGCGCGGTGGGAATAAATAGATTATTGGGTACTAATTTCTATATCCGGGTAAGAAGTATTTCTAGTCAAAGTTTGCCATGACACGGATATATATTTCATGTTCGGAATAGTTAGGTTGGTCTATGGTTCGGGTACACCTAAAGGGTAAGCCTTTTATAGCACTGTACATGCTATCTTTCAGTATTAGCTTCAGTGTCATGAGCTTAGTGCAACGTAAATGCCTATTTATGTGAAGTTGTATCTCCTAAAACTGTCGCATATGTTTTGATAATCTTGTGGTCCACATTAATTACGTTTGAACTAAACCTATGAATTCACCAACTTTATGTTGACGTTTTAAGCATGTTTTTCTCATGTGCTTAGCATTGATGTTGTTTCTTGACTTATGTAAAGTCTATTTGCCCGGATCAGTTTACCAAGAATTTATCTATGTCTTCAAATACCGTTGTTGAACTTATTTAAGTTTCTGCATTTTAACGATTTTATCTTTTAAATTTGATCGATGTAAAACTTATTTATTATTTTGAACTTATGCAACGGTGTTTATTTTTAAACGTACCCTTAAAGGTCATTCTTTATGCTTTGTACTTGAGATATTTAGTGACGTCACGCCCCCGGACACTAAATCGGACAGGACCCCATTTAGGGGTGTGACACTGTTTGCTGGAGTGAGGTTTGGAGAAATAGCAAATCATGGATCAGGAGTTTGATTTGGGGAACAACGACAGAAAAGATAGGTTAAATCAAGAACCGTTTGTTAGCTGCTCGAAGTCGCCAGAAAAGTTATGCGGATGTTAGACGAAAGCCGTTGGAATTTGTTGTGGGAGATATGGTTATGCTCAAAGTATCGTCATGGAAGGGTGTAATTCGTTTTAGGAAACATGGAAAATTGAGTCCACGTTACATCGGGCCATTCAAGATTGTAGCAAGAGTTGGTCCTATGGCATACAAGTTAGAATTGCCTGAAGAACTGCGAGGAATCCACGATATGTTTCACTTTTTGAACCTTAAGAAGTGTCTGGCGGACGAGAACTTTGTTATCCCGCTGGGTAAGATTAAAGTTGATGATAAGTTGCATTTTATCGAAGAGCCGGTGGTAGAGTAAGTTTGATCGAGAAATGTAAGCAACTTAAGCAAAGCCGCATTCTTATCGTTAAAGTTTGTTGGGATTCGCGACGAGGACCAGAATTCATTTGGGAATGTGAGGACCAGTTCAAGAATAAGTACCCTCACCACTTTGTGAAGAATGATAGAGCGGATGTCGGAATCCAAATAATCACTTCACTTCATAATTATGAACAAGAAAATAAGATTGGATGATGAGAAGAATTGTAGTAGATGAGAGAAAGTAGAAAGAGAAAGTAAGAGAGAATGAGGAAGTTTACTTGCAAAATGAAAATTACAAATGACCAACCCCCTCACTTTTCTTGAGGAGGTGTATATGTATCAAAACTAAAAGGTTTTCGTGCCTTTAGTAATTCCACGAGTCGGGCTCGGGATTACTTGTGCTTTCGCCCGATACACGTGACCGGTTAGCTTACATTTAAGAGCCCATTTACCCGTCTAGCCTATTATAACGTATATTAATTAATGACCAAGACCTAATATAAATTTTTTATAAGACTCGAACTTCCATTGTTCGACTCAATATTTTGAGGCTAACAATCTCCCCCGAAGTGAGTTCATTATGACACTCCTTCGTGAGATCAATGAGATTTGTTTTGTCGTTAAGCTCTTATGATCTTTGTCTCTGTCAACGTTGTAGGCTTGTTCCTTCATGCTTTGTGATCTATGATCTTGAGCTTGTCATAGTCTTTTGACTTCGTCTTTACGTCCGAGATCTTTAAATCTTTATCCTTCTGTCTTGATCGTCTTTGCCACCTTGCGATCTTGTGTCTTGACCAACATGCTCATACTTTGCATCATCTTGAAAGCTTGCTAACAATCTCCCTTGATAGACTTGATATCTTTGAAGGAAGATCTTGTATATCAGAGTTTGTGCGGAAGTCTTTGTCTTTAATTCTTGAGCTTTCATGATTCTTGAATCTCGATGCTTATAGTATGTCTTTGTAGTTTAAGCATGAGCATGTGGTAATGAATCCGACTTCAGCTGGAATATGGCATCACCATCTCCATCTTTATGTATCCTGAAATAAAACAGTTAGCAATAAAGCGTGTGGACAAATATGGCTTTGTCATTCGTCCGGATTTGGTTAGATTAACCTTCGGTTCCGTAGGACCGTTTTACAATATAAATATTGTACCTGTGATCAGGTAGATTTAAAGAATCTCCTTGACAGGGTTTCCAACTTAAAGCGTAGGATCATCTAACACAGATGTATTAGATTTAACATGCTTGCTAGTTCTCATTACCGGAACGTCTCAAAGCAGACAACACAGTAAGAGTAAATCAGATAGTTACTATCTTTATGATTAAGCCGTCAATTCATTTCCTGGAACAAGTTTGATTCACATTGAATCGCACCATCATTTCTTTCCAGTTGACACAAGTTTGATTCATATAGAATCTCGTAAGTCACCTACCAAGAGCTTGTTTGATGTTGGCTCAAGCAGGATTTCCATCTTCATTGTGAGTACATAAGTATCACTCGGATGTTCTGGCAAAATCTCATGGATAATGCGTAGGACTCTTGTTGACAGCTTGTGAACTTATTGGTGTTCAACAAGTGTTCGTAATGGAATGTGTCCTAATGAGATTTATTTTATTGATCTCTTTGGATCCTAGAATGATATTGCGTTTTGGTTGTAGTAATCGGGGCTGGAGCAGACTGCCACCTATTCAATATCAACTAACTCGGAGAGTGTGAGAAGTCCATAGAGTGTGTGTATTCTCCGTGACAAATGAGACAAAGTTTCTGTTTGAGGAAACTCGTATGGCTGGGAAGGGTTGTGCATTGCATCACTGGGTCCATGATGTAATCTTCAATACCAGCATTCAAAAGTTGTGTTTCTGATAGCATATGTATTGACCCGGTTTCTGCCTAAGTCTTGTGTGGAGGGCTTCTTTCTTTTTCACCCTTGTATCCATACATTTCGTTTTTATTCTTCAACCCTTCAATCTTACAAGCGTCATTACTAACACCTTGTTGTGATTGTTTCCAGTGTTAGTCAATCTTAGTCGCATTTCTTCCCTTATAGACATTCAATTTCCAATCATACCTAAGGACTAGCTTATTTCTAATATGGATTGTCTTGGGTAGATCCCTTTGGTTCTCGGTTGGATCATAGGACAAATTACATACCTTACAACTTATGATTCAAAATTGTCATGATTAAGATGTTGTGGTATGATTATCGTATCCCATAAAACCTTTTGAAGTGTATCAAGCATTTTGTGTCGATAAGATCACTTATTATTTTCATGATCACATTTTAATTCATTTCTCCCTTATTTTAAATCTAATTCACTTTAGTTTTGAAATACTTTGTATTAAATTTGTCTTGAAATACCATAGGGAGAAATACTTTATACGTTTACTGATTTATGGACATTAACTTGATCCCCTTGATTTTACATATTGTTTGATACAAAAACTAGATTAACTAGTTGTAAAGTGAATTTAAATTAGGGTTGCATTGTTAAGCACACCAATTTAAAGATTAGATTGTCATTGAGAATTCTTGAAAAAATAATTCTTGAAAAATTATGCTCAACCACTAAATCATCTTATAACATACAATCTATTGAGTAGTCATTATTATTACTGAGTTCTTATTAAGACTTTTTATAATGTTTTGAATACATAAATATTGTCATGTTATGACGTATCCAAAATCATTAAAACTTTATTTTTCAACCCCCCCCTCAAACATTGACTCATTTTGAAAATGACAGCAATTGTAGAAGAATTGTCTTGTAAATCTTTATGAGGGATGGAGTGTTAAACATACAATTTTGAAAGATTTTGAATTGTCATTAAGAAATTCTTGAAAAATTGTGTTCAATATTTTGAAAAACCAAATGTTAGAAGACTTCTCTTCTAACTTTAAGGATAAACGCACTGAAACATACACTCTCCTTTGTACGTTTGGGTTCGAGTTGTAATATGAGAGTGATTACAAGTCATAAAGAAAATTAGAAATGACATGTTTTGAAAACATTTGAAACTCTTGCTCAAACTTCATTTACACGCCCGTGTCGATATTAATCAACATTCCTAGGTATGTAAAAGTTATCGATTCCAAGAGACATGTCGAGAAGATTCTTTTTGTGAAACATTTTCTGATTTTTTGATTTGTATTTTCTTTTTGAAATTTTATATTTTTGTATTTGGTTTTATAAATAATATTTACATGTTTACCTCAGCATTGTTATGTGATGGTAGAATAGTAATTCCAACTATTGTCGTGATGTAGCTGTCTTGTTTGCTGGAGGAACAACTTTTGGAACCAGCTTTGAACTGGACGGTTCATTGCTGTGGTCGTGAATTATGAGTTTTGAACTATTATGATCAGAAGTCATTGCTTGTTCATCAGATCAGAATTCCTTAAAGCCTTGGTTTATTAGATATCAGTCTTTTTAGCAACCAAACTCTGAGTCCTTCCTTTTTAGGATTAAAAGATGCACCTGAACTTAAGTTAAGAGTACATGCACTGACATCAAGAGTTTGTTCGTATTCATATTGGTTATGATATCTTCATCTGAACCATTTGTGGGTTCACTGTCAACCTTGGTTGTACTAGATGTGAATATCTTTCCAGTAGAAACCCACCTACGACCAACTGTCTTGAAAATTTTACCCATCGGTTTCCACCTAAGACAAGATCTAGGAGTCATTATTTTCTCATGCACAACGGAAGTCTTTTTGATTGAAAACCTATGTCCTTTTGGGATCTGTCTTTCTGGTTTCTTTGCAAAACTTGTTTGCTCTACGAGTTTGTTTTTGTTCGTTGTCTTATTGGATAGAACCTTAGCATGCGAGTTGACTTCATTCAGGAATTTTGTTACACAAGAATCATGATTTTCATTAAAGACACATTTCTGACATGTCGAGCAAACAAAATGTTTGGAGTCAGAAAAATTTCTAGAATTCCTAGAGTGTTCTGCTATGGGCACAGTCTTTGTCATGACGCAACTACTCTTAGATGCAGGCCAATTCTTAGACTTTTGGTTATTGATCCTAGGTTTTGGTTTGCTACCATTTGCTGTGCTTTGTGGTTTATCAGAAGGCATCACACTAGGTCTTGAATTCCTACCGCTTTCTTGTGTCTTTTTCTTAGCTTTCTCTGGGTAGTGATTATGAACTATGTCATTTGAGCTATACCTAGATGAGCTAGGTGCAATCATGTGCTGAGGTTTTGCAAAGGCAGATTCTCTTTCCCTAGGCAAATAATGTGTAGTGACTGGTTTTGGCAATTCGTTATTCACATCAACTTGGGAGGCAAACCTTGGCTTTGAAATTCTAGGTCGTTTAGACTTAAACGCAGTCGGTTGTCTAACAACTGATTGGTTTCTGTGTGGTTGTAAAACCGGTTTCCTCAAGATTAATTGTTTTGCAAACTTAGTATTCATACTATTTCTTGATAGTTTCCTTAACTCATTTTTAATGCTGCAATTGCAAATCCTTTTTCCTGAAGTTGAGCTTTGAACTCATCATTTTTAGCAATCAAAGAAGCTGTGGTTCTATAGTCTTAGCTCTCGTTGTCTTGATAGAATCAGACAGTTCTTTGTAATGTCTTTTCAAAGTCTCATTTTCCTTAAGTAATTTAACCATTTTATGTTCCAATTCGATGTTTATTGTTTCAATTACATCTATGTCATGTTTAACCTTGGCTTCTTTACTTTTTACATTCGAAAATTAACCATGTTGCCCTTCTTTTAAAGTTTGATTTTGATATTTAAGTTACTGATGAACACCTTGTGCTTCCATTCTTAAAAAAATCTTTTTGGAATTTGGGCAAACGTATTGTGGCGACGAAGTTTTTTAGATTCAGAGATTGATTTGAGTGTTTAGTGTTAGGGTTATCTGTTATTGTAGCAGGCAAAAGGACTGTGTCAGGCTTTTGTTTGCATTCTGGTCAACCTCTCTTCTTTGTGATTTCAGGTTTGCTCCGTTGGCTGTTGTACTGTTGCTTAGAGATTGATTTAAGCAGTGGTTTGTACCTCTGCATGGGCTCTTCTTGAATTGTTGGGGGAGGTGTGAGGATGCTTCAGATGGTGCAGCATGTGCATGATATGCGGCTGGTAGCTTGATTGTTATCGGGGGGCCTCGTGGGTGGGTGATTCATTCAGAGATGAATTTTGGAGGGTCGCGTTGATTAAGGTGCACGCGGGGGGAGCGCTGGGGGAGCGGCTGGATCCATTGGGGGTGTCAGAGAGGGGGTGTAGAGGGAGAGGGCTGATTGGGTAGGAGGTTATGTTGGCTGGGGGGGGGGGGGGAGGGGGGTGGGGGGTGGGGGGTGTGTGGGGGGGTGGGTTGTGGAGTGTAGGGGGTGGGGGGGGGGGGGTTGGGCGGGGCTGTGTTTTGTGTAGTGGGTTGGGGGGGGCTCCGGGGTTTGGTTATTTTTTGTGGGTGGATTTTTTGTAGTGTATGATTTTTTCTGATTGTTTTGTTGGTGTGTTTTTGTAGTTTATTTTTTTGGGTATTTATTGTGGTTTTGTTTTTTCTTTGTATATCAGTGTGTAGTGTCGTTGAGAGATTTTTTCTTGTGTGTTGTTGTTTTTGGTTTGTTTGACTTTTGATTTTATGTGTTTTGGGTTGGTTTATTTGTATTTTTTTGTTGTTTTGTTTTGTTCTTTTGTGTTTGTATGTGTGTTTTTTTTTGGTGGTTGTTGGTCAAGGAAATTCTAGAATCTCGAGTTTGTGGCAGACACACATATTGTAGAACAGTAGTTTTTTTGCGTTGTCATTACAAACATATTTCTTCATCCATATACATGACCGTTGACTTGATGAAACATTTTGAAATTGTGTCTCGATTTACTTTTAAAAAGCAGCCATGGAGCCAATTCTATTGAAATTCTTCTTGTCAAGTTATTTTTCTTGTTGTTTTTCTAGTTGGTCCACGTTCAGGAACATTGTGCCTGTGAAAGTCTCTATATCTTGACCAAAGAGTGTCGCAAATGCACGTTTGAATCCAGACTCGGTTCGAGTTCCTTTTAAGTCGTTGTTTGAAAGAAGCTTGAGGTGTGAATGAAGTTGTCAAAAAGATACCATGCAACTCTTTTTTGCTTTGTTTTGAATTTGTTGCATTTGTTGTTCTTCCGAATTTGAACACGAAGATAAAGTATCTTTCGTTTCCATTTTACTGAAAATTATGAAGTGAAGAATGATTGTAGGATCTTAAGTAGATTCGTTGTGATTGAAGTTGTGGTAAAAAGAAAGCAATAAACGTCCATGGGATTTTACAAGTCTATGATTAAAACCGAGAAAAGAACTGTGTCTTTCGCGGGATTTTACAAAATCAATAGAAAACCGTGAATGTTAATTGATTTGGATTAAGGTTTGTTTGTTATGAATTGAATGTCTTGAAAATTTAAAAACCTAAGCTGACATATTTCGCTTGCAAGAGTGCATATTTCGCTTGGCTTGAAAATGACATATTTTGCTTCAAAACATTACACATTTCGCTTGAAAATTGAAGACTGCACATTTCGCTTGAATTGAAAAATATTTCGCTTGAAATCAATCTTGCATGTTTCGCTTGAACTTAAATTGCATATTTCGCTTGAAATCAAAACTGAAAATTTCGCTTGAAATTTAATCCTTCATGTTTCGCTTGAACTGCATATTTCACTTAAAGTTAAAACTTATTTCGCTTGAGCTCAATCTTGCATATTTCGCTTGATGTTCAACATGTTTCGCTTGGACTCAATACTGCATGTTTCGCTTGCTGTTTAACATATTCCGTTTGAACTCATAATGAACATATTTCGCTTGAATTTCAAAAAGTTTGGCAGAGTTTCGTTTTAGTTTAATGTAATATTTCACTTGAGGTTCACCTGCATATTTCGCTTACACTAAACCTGCATATTTCGCTTCTAGAATAACCTGCATATTCCGCTTGGCCTAATATACATGTTCCGCTTGAGGTCACTTTCGGGTGTGGACCACTTAAACTAACAAACAAAGTGTCCTTGTCTTTGTAGGCTAAAATTGTGGATCTTGGTCTCCTCTTGTTTGACCGGTTATGACCACAAAAGAATAAGCAAAACTCAAATAAGCCACAAAAATAAGCTTGGAATAAGCCTAAAATAAGCCGAAATAAGCTCAAAAATAAGCAACAAGAATTAGCAAAATGAAAAACGAAGCACTAGTTTAGTACCAATAGAAGATTTAGACCAAGTATTGCAAGATGTAAACAAGCAAAACAAATCAATAAACCAAAATTTTTTTGAGCCGTGAGCTTATTTTGAAAATAAGCCACGAAATTTTGAGCTTATTATGAAAAATGAAACACAAGAAGGTGTAGATCAAGTGAAGCAAGATGTCAATGAGCAAACCAAACCAATAAGCCTCAAAATTTTTTTGATTCGTGAGCTTATATAGAGAAATAAGCCACGACAAAAGATTTTTGAGATTATTAACCCACAAAACAACCACTATCTACCCGAGGCTTTTGATACCAAATGTCGGAATCCAAATAATCACTTCACTTCATATATATGAACAAGAAAATAAGATTGGATGATGAGAAGAATTGTAGAGAGAGAAAGTAGAAAGAGAAAGTAAGAGAGAATGAGAAAGTTTACTTGCAAAATGAAAATTACAAATGAACAACCCCCCTCACTTTTCTTGAGGAGGTGTGCCTTTAGTAATTCTACGGGCCGGGCTCGGGATTACTTGGGCTTTCGACCGATACACGTGACCGGTTAGCTTACATTTAAAAGCCTGTTTACCCGTCTAGCCTATTACAACGTATATTAATTAATGACCGAGACCTAATATAATTAATGAACGAACTTCCATTGTTCGACTTAATATTTTGAGGCTAACAGCGGATAAGTCGAGCTGAGCACCGGGACGACGCTCCTTTAAGGAATGGAGACTATGACAATTTGTGTTTCAGGTCAACATTATTCCCGAGCCATGACTTTATTTTGACTTTTAGTTAGAAATGATTTATTTTATTTTATAGCCGGTTTAGCGGAAATCGCCGTCATTGGTTAATTGCAAGCCGTGCTAGGAATTTTTATTCGTTTAAGCGTTTAAGAAAGTTAGAAATTTTATATTTTTGCTCCGGGAGCGTAATTATTTAAATTTTAATATTTTAAGGCTTTTCCCCGTATTTGGTTAAAACAGTGTCGAAAGTCGTATTTTAACGTGAGTAACGTTTTAATAAATGTTTTTAACCCTAATGAAGTATAAAAAAAAGTTTACAAAAAAATATGTGAACCTTGACCCGTACCCCATTGGAGCCGGTCACCCTAGCAAACAAACACCCATTGTTTTATTGTTAGAAATATGAAAGTGTAGATACCAATTATGTCATATCTTAAACATCATAAACACTCGTTGTTACTTCCATTTTAGATCAAAATCAACATTTTCTTTCCCTCTCTTCTTCCTTGTGACCGACGAGCACCACCACCACCATAAGACCACCAAAAACATCCATGCAATACAATCTAACTACATATTCTTCATCTACATGCTAAATCAAACATATCCCAAAAGAAATTTCAATATGCATTAAGTATTTTTCAAGATTTTGATTTAAGCTAGTATTCTTTGATTCTTGGGTAAATTTGGGTTCAAGAGTAATAGATCCAGTGATCTTGCAAGTTGGGGTTGAACAAAAAGTTTTGCTTTGATTGTTTTGGAGGTATTCGAATTTCAAAACAAAAAGGGGAAGCCGAGAAAGTTTTTGTGATCAACTTCTACATGCGTATTCGTGTTCGTAAGCTTAATTCTAACTCTCTCATGATGTCATTTTATGTGTTGATATTGCATGCATATGATTATTATAAGGAATCCATGTGCGATAGTGTCAAGTAAATATTTGTTGATGGATCGTTGATTTGATGGATTTAGTGGATGGATGTCACCCCCCATCAGCGGCGGAAACACGGGAATGCGATGTCAAGATTCACATTGCACAAGATACAAGATCATACCATACATTTGTTTTCAAAAGTTTATTTACAAAAGTTTACAATTTCACAACCTTGGAAAAAGTTAAACCGTTGCCCTTCAATAAACTCCTAAATGTACTCATCGTTGGTCCCAAATACTCCTCATTACCTTTGATAACAACACACCTGAAAATTATACTCGAAAACGTCAACAATAATGTTGGTAAGCTTGTAGGTTTGACCTTAAACCTAGTTGTTGTGCCAATATCTCAAACGGTTGGACAATTGTGCTATATGACAGTGAATGTATGCAGAACAATCAAGAACCCATGACTTAGCATCTTCGCTAATCATGTACAAGACCTAGCATCCCCGCCAGTCTTATCACCAGCGTGTACCAACGCTCTTAGGGTCGCAACTCCGATGACATACCACACCTAAAGACTACCAGCTGGAGTATGTTTAGGGTGAAGAACCACACAGAAAGATCACACAGCAAAGCGTACCAACACATATCATTCACATAGCAGTCATAAGCACATTAATTGTCCCAAAAACAAAAACATGTTTCGCATAGTTCAGAAAATAGTTCAAAACACATTTGAGTATCATTTTCCCCCAACTGAAAAACAGTAAAAATGGGGCTACGAGAACTCATCTCAATAGCAACAGATAGCAACCGCACAGATAACCTCTACTCAACGATCCAAACAATCTCTACAATGCACCAACTAGCCTGTATAACGCACCAACTAGCCTCTATAACGCACAACGGTACCCGGCCACGACCTAACATCCATTTTACCTTATTAACATTTTGTACAAAGTTATCTTATTGTACAAGCGTTCGTCTTTTACTCACACAAAATTCTCATTCTCTTCGCAAAACCTTTATCTTTATTTCCAAACACTTATTCTTATTTCCAAACACTTATTCTTATTTCCAAACCCCTTTATCCAAATCAAAACATGGTTGTGTGGTAATTAGGCAAAACGACTCAACGCACTTGGGCTAAGTACAACATTAACACCGAATACTTAAAGCATAGCAATTAACAAAAATGAAACAACCGACCAAACGGTCCGAGAGAATCGGACGAGAAATAAGCGGAAGTTTAAAGATCGAAATTAAATGAATAAATATTTTCGCAACGTCAAAGTATATATATATATATATATATTTAAATATATAAATATATGTAATATTAATAATTAAATAATAATATTTTATTATTTTCGTCTCTTTATCGGGCTTAACGGGGTAAGTATAAAATCTTTATCATCTTTGCATGTCCGTGTTCAATCGTTTACTCTTAACTCCTAATATTTACAAAAATCACTCTTTTTGTCCTTTAGTCGAGTTGACATAAAATAATTATTCCACTAATTTCCAAAAATTCTGACAAAATGCCAAAAAGTACATACTTTCCACGCGCTTATCCAAACGTGACCAAAAATCATCCAATTTAAGTCTCTTTTTCACTTCTGTAACTTTTATAAATCCATTCATTCATTTTATTATCCAAATAAATTTTCTTTTATTGGGCCCGAAAGCCAAATGTTAACCCCTTTAACTTCTATAAGTCCAACTTGCCACTTTTAAATTCAATTTGCGTCCAAAGTCCACTTGCTAGTCATTGGGCCTTATGACCCATTAAGGTTTTAAGTTTAGCCCGATAATTAAACAAGGTTCATAAAGCCCAAAGTCCAATATTCATGTATACAAGTCCAATTCAAAACAAAAGCCTAATATCAATAGGTACCTTAAGGCCCAATACTTAATGTTTATATAAAAGTCTAACGTAAACCTAATCCAATAAGCCGAATTCAAATAGTCCGAAGCCCCTTAAGCCATAAGTCTAAAATATAAGTCGAAACCCAATAAGCTACAAGCCCAAAAATATAAGTTGAACCGAATAAGCAATAAACCCAAAAATATAAGCCTAATCAATTAAGCTTTAAGCCTAATGTTTAAGCCGAAACCCAATAAGCTAAAACCTAATATATAAGCCAAAACAAATTAAACCATAAGTCAAGATAAGCTCGAACCAAATATGAGCCAAAAACTAATATAAGTTATACCTAAATAAGCCGAAGCTAAATAAGCTTAAAATCAATTAAGCTATAAGCTCAAAATATAAACCGAACAAAAATTAGCTATAAGCTCAAACCAAATAAGCCATAAACCAAATAAGTAAAAATACAAATAAGCCAAAATCATATATGCTGAAATCAATATAGGCTATAAGCTCGAATATAAGCCAAAACCAATCATAAGCTCAAACTAATAAGCCATAACCTCAAATAAGCTCTATATAAGCCAAAAAATCAAATGGGCCAAGCCCAACATTTCTTTTCCTCCTTTCTTTCTTTCGCCGAGACCGAAAGCCCAAAAGAAAACAAATAAGCCCTAAATGAGCTTATTTTTAAACAAGTTTCAAAAATAAGCCCAGATAAGCATTTATCTCAAAGGTAAATTTACCACCACAACCAAAATATAAAAATGACCATTCCTTGTTTCTTCCTTTTTTGTACCCGACGCAAGCAAACACCCCCTTAAATAATTTGTTTTGTTTTAAAATTTTGATTTTCACAACAATCAAATTATACAACTAGCATTAAGACACTATAAAAACCATAAAAGTACAACTTAAAACAAAATTTAGAAAACTTACAAATCTTGATGTTCTTGGTTCGGTTTTTGACGCGAAGAAATAAACCCAAATCGTTTTCTACAACCCGTAACTATCTAACACCAACCCACTATTGATTATTAACCCGTGTTCTTGCTAAATCTTCAAAAATTTATGTTTCTTGGTCCCTTTGGTTGCTCGTCCGAAATAGAGAGAAAGAAAGAGAGAGATGAATTTTTTTTTATTTAGGAAAACATGCAAAGTGAATGTTTCTAGTGGTGCCAAAACCTTATGTACAAACAATAAACCAACTAGCTAAAAATAAGCCTTTGTGTTCCCTCTCTTTGTCCCTTACTCGTCCAAGCATCCAAGGAGCTCGGGGGGTCTCGTTTTTGTGTCGGGTTCTCTAAAAACTCAAATCTCGCTAAATTAAAATGTTACCCGGGTTTAGTTAGTATTTTTATTGCGTTAAAAATCACTTTTCCATTAACCTAGGTTATTTACACGACACTCTTTCAATTTAAATCCCTTCAAAAATTCATTTAAAACGTTACCGGTCGCGTCAGGACCAAAAACACGAATTTTTGTTTAAACTCAACCGAACCTTTCCCATCATTTTTAAAAGTGTTCCATCCTTCAAAAATACCACTTGACACTCTTGACTTGCCCAAAGTTTTCACTTTAACGACCGTTACAGTCTTTTACCGAATTTCACGAAAACGCCCGTTTTACTGACAACCTCCAAATCACACCTCAACGATTTACGTTTTATCCAACGTTTCACCAACTTATAAAATCTTTCATTAATTACGTCTATTCATTTCACCCAAAACTTTATAAAACACCTTTTCAAATTCACTGTCGTGCCGGTACGCGCTGCGTGACGATTTTGCTAATCGCGGGATAACTTCCCGGAAAGCACTGGAAAACCACATAACCACTCCAAAATGGAAGGACGAATCAAAAGTGATTCTCTTACGATACTTATGACTTTCCCACAACCCGGTTAAACCGTAACCGTTTCACACAAAATAGTCAACCGAAGTCAACTTTTCAGCTTTCTGCCACTAAAGCTGACAAAATCAAAAGACTCTGATAGAAAATTACAATATTTTATAATACTTAACCCTGGACAAGTTACCGGTTATCACAGTCTAACCCCCTTAAAGGAATTTTGCCCCCAAAATTCAACTCAAATCCTCAATCATAATCAATAATAGGAAAAAAAATTCCATTCCTCAACTTGACACACTAGTCCTTTATCAATCTAGTCTCTTCAAGCGGGGTTTCTCTCGATTCCCCTAAAGACCTAGCCCTAAGGTTCAGTCCTGATGTTTTCCTTAGGATCCGACCCTATCCATCTCACGTGACACGATAGTCTTTCCTACTATCTTATTGGTCTAATAGTCCTCTCTAGTCTTTTTGGTTACTCAATCTTGGTCGGGCATTCGGATGTGATCCAGACCACGACGTCTCAACAAACTCTTACCACATTGGACACCATCAAAATTTCATAACTATTCTAACTTGCGCGATTGATACTACAAGGGTATATGTCTCACACAACACAACTTATATTCTACTTTTGCAAAATAGTCCATGGTTCACTTACCAACATCTACTCAAACTCTCTCCTAAGTAAACCCTACTTGGTTGAGTGCTCTAGGTTCCATTTCTTAGAAAGGCTGTGACCTTATTCAAAATCTTACCATTCCTTAAAAAGGAAGGTAGTTGGAATTCAAACTTATTCACTATAACTTTATCAAGTCTCCCGTGACCTCATAATGTTCCACTTAACTACTTAACCTTCTATCGTATCAGTAAGGTCGAGCAACTTGAATATGTTTCAAGCTCACAAATAACATATAGTAACCATGCTCACAAGCACTGGGCATATCTATATGTCCAAGATAAAATACGAATAGTACCATTCATTACTCTTTCAAAACTTCCGTACAAATCATCCTCCTACCATAATAACTATGACTTCTACAAGAGTCAACTACCAACTGATACTAATCAGTTTATAAGTATCACAAATCGACTAGTGACTTAGATCTGACACTAACTAATGCTACTCAGTTTAGTGATATACAAACATCCAAACCAATCTCATACCATCTATAGCTCTCTATGGCCCCTCTCCTGCTCTAAAGCAGCAACACGATCTCTTATCTCTTGAAGCTCACGCTGCATAGCAGCCTGCTGCACTAACATATCATGAATCAATCTATGGTCATCATATCATGCCCGTGACATATCTTCCATCTGAGTGTCAACATGTTCTGGCCATGCCTCCAATGATAAAGCTCCAAACGTCATGGTAGTCCTCTCTTGCTCACGCTCTAGACTTCTAAACCTGTACCTCTACGAGAAAATCTCATCTCTAACCACTCCTAACCTAGTGTATAGCTCTCTCACATCCCTATCAATATTCGCAATCAAAGTAGGTGGTAGCGCATCCAAACGCTGAGTATGGTCCTGGAGTATGCTCCCGTAAAGCTCTAACTGCGCCCCTACCTCTATAAACTAATCCTCACCTACCGATATGGTGGCTGTCGAGGTAGCTACTGGCAAAGCTATGGGTGATGGAACTACAGGGGATGATGGTGAAACAGGCAAAGAACTAGACGACCACTCAGGAGATAGCGGCGTCTGACCAGGTGTAACTGGTGGATAAACCAGAATATCGGTGTAGACACTATCTTCCTCATGATCTACCCATGTAGTAAGTGTGGGCTGTCTAAACGCGGATATCCTATCTGCTCCCTGCTGCTCCAGTATAGACCTAGAGCTCTGACCTACCTCATATGTATTAGGTGCGATCTCCTCAATCGACTCAAGGGCACAACGCCTAGCCGCCCCGTATCCAAGACCTAAAGGCTCGCTCACGGCTGTATCCACAACCGGAACTGCCTGCTGATGACCCTCAGGTGTAGCCTTCTCCTCCTCCTCTAAACCAAGTCCCTCTCCCTCTAAACCACGACCCTCGTCATCTAACCTATGATCCTTATCACCTAAACTACGACCCTCATCATCTGAACCATGACCCTCATCATCTGACCTCTCTCCCTCGTAATCCGTATCTAAACTCTCATCCTCCTTAATATCCTTATCTCCTAACTCATCTCCCTTACTATCAGTATCTAATATGAGCTCGGATGTACCTTGATACCTCTTCCGTACAGGAAGGGCCAAAGACGATGATGATGGTGACTCGTAAGAGGATCTATACCTCTTACGAAAAGTTAAATCCGACAAAGCCATCACCTCTATCACTCTAGTTGAATGACCAAGGGACATGACAGGCTGGACACGCACGGTCATACGCGACGTCCTATGGTAAAATGAAGCACGGTTAGGTGTAGGGGTAGGTGAAATATGGGTAAGTGGATGATCTGGTGACAGTGGTGTGGTGGAATCTGATGAAGCAGATGAATAGGATGAATCAGTCCTAGTACCTGAGGGCTCAACAGCCTCAAACTCCTCACCCGTAAGGGGTACTCTAGAACCTAACGGCTGTAACTCCTCTGCCTCAAAGGGTGCCTCCTCTAGCTCTGACTCAGTATTAACTAACCAGGCCTGCCTATCCGCAACATAGGGGTCATCAGGTAAAAGGACAGGCACTCGAGAGCTCTAAGCTCTGTCAGCCTGGGTGATAGACTCTGAATCGACATAAGCTGGGGTAGACATGACTTGTGATAACACGATAAGGGTGTAAGTATCTTTACAAAATATTGTTACTCAAATTACCAGCATCACTGTGCTTTACATATATAAAATCAACATAGTATTTGAAATTAGGTGTTCGTAACCGTATATACGTATATATATATATATATATATCTAATATACCCAAGAGGTACAAACGACAAACAAGCACCATCATGGCTCTACACAGAATAAGCACCTCAAAGCATCATACAATATCTCAACATATCTATCAAGGCTCTCAAGGCATCACACAATACAACTAAGACAGTATGGCAAACACTTAGCAATACAACTAAGGCAGCACGGCAAACACTTAACAATCAACAACAATCTGAACCTCAATGCTAGCAAGCATTCTCATACCATATCACTACACAAAAGTACGTATTACCCAATATGTATGTTCGAGGTCAACTCATTTTCAGGTGGTCTCACTACTCACATATCCCCCTTCTTCCCCCTCCAACATAACTTTAGAAAACTACCCCCATCATTTCATAATCCTTCATGAATTAAGCATAGTTGATCAGGCTATGCGTAATTCAGGGAAACCATGAATTACTCGGCCTAGTCAACTTTCATCATGTTCGAGGTTTTTACGAAAACTCCAGTTTGGTTATAGTTGCGTTTTTACAAAATTTTCTTTTTATAAAAACTGGCATTCTCTATAACCTTGGCTCTGATTACCAATCTTTCACACCTCGTCAGCGGCGGAAACACG
>BQNB010006997.1:0-95219 GCA_026074375.1 Tanacetum coccineum | reverse complement strand
GATCTTTTATTGATAAATACTTGCATTACTTGAATACTTGTAGTTGTAGTTTAAGTATAAAGGTAAAACTTGTAATGTGTAGGTTCTAGTTGGTTTATTTTATGTAAAATGTGACCAACAATGTTAACATGGTTGAAGTTTTATAAAACTTTGGGTATTGGGTATAAAATGGGTATTTGTTGAAGCGTAGAAAAGTTTTAGTGGTTCCGGGAATGCCTAAACATATTTTATCGCGAAGTAAACATTTGCTTGACGTAAACATTAAATTTTTTGACGTAAACATTAAATTTTTTGATGTCCGTTTACGTTGAATGATAATTTTTAGCTTACGTGATTTAACTTAACGATTAGGATTAAAAGCAAACGCGTACGGGGCTAAAAAAATAGTGAATTAAGTGATGTCGTAAAATGACCTGAAAACACGGGGTGTTATAGTCTTCCCCTGTTAAGTGAGCTTTGTCCTCAAGTCTTAAGACGCGGCACTTGACGACGATGCGGTCTTTGTGAAGAGGTGTGGATACTTCTTCCGGAATTGATCTTCACGTTCCCATGTGAACTCAGGACCTCTCATAGAGTTCCATCTAACCTTAATGATTGGGATACAGCTTTGTTTTAATCATTTCACTTCACGATCCATGATTTCTACTGGTTCCTCAACAAAATGAAGTTTGTCATCAATATGAAGTCCATCCAACAGAACGGCTAATGGTTTGTCGGCATAACACTTCTTCAAGTTGGATACATGAAACGTATTGTGAACCCTGCTCAACTCTTGAGGCAGCTCAAGCTTGTAAGCAACAACTCCAACCTTTCTTAACACCTTGAAAGGTCCAACATATCTAGGGTTTAGCTTCCCCCGTTTGCCAAAACGTACTACTCCTTTCCAAGGCGAAACCTTGAGCATAACTCTGTCTCCAACTTGAAATTCCATCGGCTTACGCTTTAAATCAGCGTAAATCTTTAGTCGATCACGAGCGGCTTGAATTCTTTGCTTGATCTGAATGATTTTCTTGGTTGTCTCTTGCAGTATTTCTGGACCAGTGAGTTAAACTTCTCCAACCTCGGCCTAACAAACAGGTGAACGACACTTTCGTCCGTTAAGTTCTTCAAACGGTGCAGCCTTGATGCTAGCATGATAACTATTGTTATATGAAAACTCGACTAATGGTAAATGATTAACCCAACCCTTTCCAAAGTCGATTACACAAGCACGCAACATATCCTTAAGAGTTTAAATAGTCCTCTCGCTTTGCTCGTCAGTTTGTAGATGATATGCAGTACTCATATCCAAATTCGTACCCAAGGCCTTCTAAAGTGACCTCCAGAAATTTGATGCAAACCTAGGGTCGCGATAAAAAATGATTGAGACAGGTATCCCATGCCTCGTGACTACCTCTTTCAGGTACATTCTTGCCAATTTTTCCATGGGACCAGTTTCCCTGATTGGTACGAAGATTACGGATTTAGTAAGTCGGTCAACAATCACCCAAATGGTGTCATAACCTTGTGACGACTTAGGAAGCTTCGTGATAAAATCCATAGTGATATTATCCCACTTCCATTGAGGTATCTCGGGTTGCACCAATAAACCCGATGGCCTTTGATGTTCAGCCTTGACCTTAGCACATGTCAAACATTTGCTAACATATGTGGCGATGTCGGCCTTCATATTGGGCCACCAATATAGCTTCTTCATGTCCTGATACATCTTGTCAGAACCCGGATGGATAGAGTATTTTGACTTGTGGGACTCGTGCATGATCACAGTCCTTAAATCGCCATAACAGGGTAACCAACTCCTGCCATTTAAGCATAGAGTTCCATCCGTGTGGGGTTCCAACTTTTCAGTTCTAAGTTTCTCTGGATCCTTTGAATTTTCAATCAACATACCTCCAACATCTTCGTTCTTGATGCTCTCTGGTTTCCATGCTTCAGTCTGAGCATTCAAATTTTGTTTGGGAAGATCTAAGCCAATAGTCATGACTAAGGCTCGAACCTTCTGTGGCTTATCCCTCTCCTTCCTGCTCTAAGAATCAGCAACGACATTTGCTTTCCCCGGGTGATAGCGAATCTCGTAATCATAATCACGGAGTAATTATAACCGACGACGTTGTCTCATGTTTAATTCCTTCTGATCCAAGATGTGTTATAAACTACTAGGCTCTATGATATCACATAGACGTTGAAAATGGTGTATTGGTATATTCCTTAATGGCGAGTAAACTTGTTAGTGGATCGTCCTAGGGTGAACCGGGACGCGTCTTGACTTTTAGACATAGGATTTTATATAGAATGATGTCGACTTTATATAGTAAGGTGGTGTAAGAGTTTACTTAGTTATTATGATTATTAGTTTGGTTCCTCAAGATACATACGTTTTATGAATACGCACGCAAACTTGATATAAATAGAAAATTGTTTCTTGACAAGAAGTTTTAAGGTGATTACTCTCAGCATGGCATGGTCCTCCCTGAATTATACATAGTTGATCAGGCCATATATAATTGAGGACTAACGATGCAATACTCATTTTCGTCAAAATAGTGTTATAATTTGACTTGCAAATAGAAAGTTAAAGTAAAGTTGACGAATTTTTTACAATACATTAATTGATAGATAATTTGAAATCATTCGGTACAACAAAAATTTAAGCGAAAGTACAACGAGAATTCTTAAAGGAATAGAGTCTAAGCATTGATATCATCCTCCATGTCATTAAGGTCTTGATTGGTTTCTCCTTCTCCTAAGGCATGCACCATTCCCCGTGCTGTAGTACCTCCAGCTTGGTTTCCATGGTTTTGATTCTTTAACTCCGGGCAATCACTCCTGTAATGCCCTTGATTCCCACATTTATAGCAAGTGATGTTTCTCTGATTGTTAGTATCAGTAGGACTCTTACAGTATCGGGTCAAATGACCAACTCTCTTGCAGTTTGCGCACTTTACAGTGCACTGGCCATTGTGATGAAACTTGCATTTGTTGCACAACGGTAGAGTTCCAGCATACTCCTTCCTTTCACCAGGCCCAACGATATAAGATATGGCCACACCTTGCTTCTTAGGAGGTTGTTGTTGAGCTTGGTTGTTGTTATCAAGTTTCCTCTTGTTCTCAGCTTGACGTTCAGCAAGAGTGCTGATCTTTTTGTCCATTTGTTCAGTTGCAAATTCAATTGCATCTTGCATTGTCTTAGGCTTAGATGCCATCACACTTCCATAAATCATGTCAGGCAAGCCACCGACATACTTCTCTATCTTATCTGACTCTCCAGGAAACATCCTATCACACATCAATGCCAGTTCCTGAAACCGTTGGTTATAGCCTTCCACATCGGTACCTTTAACCTTCAGATTCTACATCTTAACCTCAAGCTTCTTAATCTCGCCCTTTGGGCAGTACTTGTCGGTCATCTTCTTTCTCAGGTTTGTCCAAGTCATTGCGTATGCAACATCGTGACCAATAGTCCTAACGTGGGAGTTCCATCATGTTAGAGCACTTCCAAGAAGAGTACAAGTGGCAAACTTGATTTGGTTTTCCATAGTGCAGTTGCTTATACGGAACAGAGTTTCCATTCTTTCAAACCACTGAGTCAACTCGACAACTCCTTCAGTGCCCTTAAAATACAGGGGTTTGCATTTCATGAAGTCTGGGTAAGTGCACTCACGAGAAAGAGGAGCTTGTCTCCTTACACCCGTGCCTGAATCGTGGTTGTCTTCGCCATTTCTGCTTCTGGTGGCATCACGTTCTACCAACACGTTAGCAACTCCTTGAGCAATTAATATCTTAAGTTGCTCATCAGTCATGGGGGTAGTGGTGGTGGTTGTTGTGGCTGGGGTGATTCTGGTTCTGGGTGCTTTCCTTGGAGGCATTTTCTTCAAAATCAGAAGAGTAATAAGTTTAGTCTAGTTCTAAAATTTATGCTCCAAGGGTGAAATGTTGCGAGATAATATGTTAAAGTTGTGTAAGGGTTTCTGGACCATCGCGTTATTCGTAATGTTTTGAGAATGTTCTAGTATTCATATAAATAATCCTTAAATAAATAATTTGTAGAGTATGTATGAAAGAATGTAAATACATCTTTGTATATAAAAGCAAGGCCCTCGTAGTAATATACGTACTATAATATAAATACGTATATGAATCATGTAAGCATCTAGTATGACTAACTAATGCAACAAACAGTGTGTGTATGTCCCGTTAAAACCCTTTTAAAAATGTGATCGTTGAAAATGGTTATAGTCTAGGTAAGATATGCAACCTAGTTCTCTATACCATTGGCTCTGAATACTAATCTGTAACACCCCCAAAAATGGGTCGCAACAGAATATGTTTTCGGGAGCGTTACTTTATAATACAACAGCACAAGATATGAGAGAACGACCTCTAAATGAGTCGTTTGAAAAATAATCTCGTTGATTTAACCAAAATCTGAATTTGTTATAACGTTGGTCCCAAAGTTTGCATCAATAATGTAAGACTGAAAAGATACAACAAGATTTGTTTATAGAAATACATGAATGTAGTCTTGTAAAGTTTAGACTCCAATGCACATCAAGTAAGCCAAGCATCTAATTCACCTGAGAAAAATATGCTTAAAAGTGTCAACATAAAGTTGGTGAGTTCATAGATGTTTGTAAGTATAAACGTTGAACCAAAGTTTTGTAAAGTATGTATGACCGTTCCAATTCCTTGTATGTTCACCAAAAGGTATGTATGAATGTTAGAAATCAAAGAGTTGTAAAGTATGCATGGCCATTCCAATCCCTAAATGGTCACAAAAAGTGAAGTATAGTTGGACCACCATTGTTCAAGTATGTATTGCCACTTTATTAAAGGCAACATAAATATTCATGTGTGTATAAAACAATGATTACGATTACTCTAAGTTCATGAAACTGTGGCTCAGACTTGTATGCCACTTTATTCAAGGCACCGTAAATGTTCATGCTCATGTATGTGTAGTTCCGTACTCCGACATGGTATAATGTTCGTTTGCCCAGTGATAGCTAATCACCCGAACGGGTGAATTGTCCAGACAGATAAAACCGCACCCAATAGATCTATTTTATAACATTCGCGCCTACCAACTCGTAGTTAACAGTTCAGTCCGATTAAGCTAATCCGTAATCATTTGGGTAAAAGTAAAGTAATGTCCTTGTTTTCAAAATTAAAGTGAAACAAGCAATGTATTTCCGTCCGAAATAAGTATAATATGTAGAACCATTTGTAAACACAAATTGTAAATGCACATGTAATAAATTCAACCCAATCATGTAAATGAAATTGGTAACAAACCAGTCCCTCGAACCTCCAAAAGTTGTAAAGTATATGTAGAAACAAGTAAAATGTGAGGCGTATAAACTCACCTTATGATGAGTGAATTCGAAAAGTAAATCACTAACAAAAATGCGTCACGATACGCCCGAATGCAACCTAATTAAATTTATAGTTGTATGAGTACTAAGTACTTTGAATATCTAAACCGTATATAATTATATAAACTATATCACCATCTAATTTGTATAGTGAAATCATATTTATAATTAAAAACGTTGAATAAATAACACTTAGTAAAAATGGCTAACTTTCCGTTTTGAAAAGTCCTTTTTATACGTTCTTTACGTCCACCGCTTTTTGTATTAAGACTATAATATCAAATGATTACATTTTATCATATTTCAACCCTTTGGTGAAACCGTAAATTTTTTACTGTTTCTGATCTTTAATAATAATATTTTTTATAAAATTTAGTTATCGTAAACCTCGTAAAAGTCATCTTATTCGTTTTAAATCCGATTTTAGTGATTCTTTTGAGCACGTCTTCGTAATTAAAAGTTTTATCTAACTAATGTATTTTAAAAAATGTATATGAGATGAATAGTGATTTTTACTGTTCATAATTTATGAAATTATTTTTATAAACTTTAAATATCGTAAAACGTAAAAAATCCATAACTCCTTCGTTATTGATCATAAAATTATGAATTCTAAGGTTTTGAAATCCTAAATTATGTACTTATGTAAAAAAAAACTTAATCTCATTTATATCAGATGTAAATATAATAATTTTTTAAAAATTTCTTTATAAAAGCATTTATTATCGTATAACTTGCAAAAGGTGTATCTCCTTCGTTATAATTCGGTTTTTCAAGTTCCTTACATATTTGGAATCCTCATGAGATGTAGTATTTTATAAAAGTATAAAATAAATGCTTTATATTTCGAATTAAAACAGAAAGTTTAAACCTTTTGATTGAAATGTGTTTAAAACTTGTTTTAATAACTTTTTGGCATGTGTGAATTACTACAAGTCCTCTAATGTGATCAATACACAACCTTATGTATATTATCAGTCCTCTAATGTATAAGTCCAACGAATATATCACAAGAATCACAAGATCGAACAAGTCTACATACTTATTTTGTTCTGTGTGATGTTTATTAATATGTTACACCTCGCGATTCCGCCTTGGTAGGGTGTGACAGTAAAAGACAAAAAGAGGAGCGTCTACATAGAGATGGTCCCCTGATATGTAAAACGGCCCCCAGATATATCTGGGACCGTAGGACCGTCTGCATGAGACATTGTTCTCTCTCTTGCCTATAAATACTCCACTATTCCTTTGTAGTTTCCAACCTTTTGCACACAATTTTCTGTCATACTTCTCACTCTACATATCTCTAAGTCTTTCTAAACCTTTGATGACTAACTTGCTTAATCTTGTTTAAGTGATTCATTCTTTCTTCTTCCTTCAAGTGCGAGGGAAGAACACTCGTATTCGCCAAGAAACAAAGTATAACACCCCGTGTTTTTAGGTCATTTTACGACGTCACTTAATTCACTATTTATTTTTAGCCTCGTACGCGTTTGCTTTTAATCCTAATCGTTAAGTTAAATCGCGTAAGCTAAAAATTATCATTCAACGTAAACGAGCATCAAGCAATATAATGTTTACGTCAAGCAAGTGTTAGATAATTATTTGGAGGATAATTATTAACTTTGCACATTTTATTTTTATTGGTTACGTAAAGTGTTTACGTTTCGCGATTAAATGCCTTTAGGCATTTCCAGAACCACCAAAACTTTTCTACGCTTCAACAAATATCCATTTTTATACCCAATACCTAAAGTTTTTATAAAACTTCAACCATGTTAACATCGTTGGTCACATTTTACATAAAATAAACCAACTAGAACCTACACATTACAAGTTTTACCTTTATACTTAAACTACAACTACAAGTATTCAAGTAATGCAAGTATTTATCAATAAAAGATCAAAGACTTTCCTAGCTTATTTCCCCCCTAAATTCAGATAGAAAATGATCCCAAGGGGACATTAAGCACACAAATCACCAACTAGGACTTGTACAAATACACCTCATAAAACCTTATGTCTATGACTAGTGAAATTGACCACTTTTCTCCTTATTTCCCTCCCATTGTTTCTTTGAATATTGACCACTCTTTAATAGTATACTTGACTAGTCTAAGTTGTATATAAGGCAAGCAACTAGTGAGAAGTAACACACACCTTCATTTTTCTTAAGAAAACTTCACTCATTCTCTTTGTCTCTCCCTCCTAGCCACGGCCAAACTCACACACCCCTAAATAATCCATAGTTTTTATTTTACCAAGTATACAAGTGATCTAACATCATATCTAAGGTATTACAAGAAGGTTTGAAGGCTTGGTTTAGTGGTTAAAGGCTTAATCAAGGAAGGTTTAAGATTAGGGTTTTCATTAGATTTAGGGTTTTCATAGTCTTTGAAGCTTGGGTTTATTATTTAAACTAGGGTTTAGATCTTGTATTTCTTCATCATACTTCATATTAAGGTTATCTAAAAACCCTACATTCACTTCATTCATGATTTTATGTGTATATAATGTTTATATAGTGAATCACCATCTAGGAAAAGTATTAACTTGTAAAATGGATTTTTACACTTGATTATGGTTTGATATACTTTTACATATGTTATATGGATGTTAATATCATGTTGGAATGGAAGTATAAGTATTGTACAAGTGTTGGTTTATGTATAAAGAGTATATATAAACTAGTTACCTAAAAAGTGTACTTATTAAAGATTATGAACAAATAAGTATGTAGACTTATTGATCTTGTGATTCTTGGTCATATTGTTAGACTTATATATTAGAGGACTATAAATATACACAAGGCTGTGTATTGATCACATTAGAGGACTTGTAATAATTCACACATGCCAAAAAGTTATAAAAACAAGTTTTAAACACATTACAATCAAAAGATCCAAACTTTTTGTTTTAATTCGAAATATAAAGCATTTATTTTATATTTTTATAAAATACTACATCTCATGAGAATTCTAAATATGTAAGGAACTTGAAAAACCGAGTTATAACGATGGAGATACGCCTTTTGCAAGTTATACGACAATAAATGCTTTTATAAAAGAAATTTTATAAAAACTTATTACTATTTACATATGATATAAATGATTAAGTATTTTTCACATAAAGTACATATTTTTAGGATTCCAAAACCTTAAGAATCATAATTTTACGATCAGTAACGAAGGAGTTATGGATTCTTCACGTTTACGATAATTATAGTTTATAAAAATAATTTTATAAACTATGAACAGTAAAAATCACTATTCATCTCAGATACAATTTGGAAAATACATTAGTTAGATTAAACTTTTAATTACGAAGACGTGCTCGAAAGAATCACTAAAATCAGATTTAAAACGAATAAGATGACTTTTACGAGGTTTACGATAACAAAATTTATAAAAGTCCATGAACAGTAAAAAGTACTATTCACCAGAGGGTTGAAAATATAAAAATGTAATATTTTGATACATCGTCTTAATACAAAAGCGTGGACGTAAAGAACGTATAAAACAGACTTAAAACGGGAAAGTTACACCATTTTTACTAAAGTGTTATTTATAAACATTTTTAACTTATAAATATGATTTCACTAATACAATTAGATAGTGATGTAGCTATATATAATTATATACGGTATTAGATATTCAACGTACTTAGTACTCATACCACCTATAATTAATTAGGTTGCATTCGGGTGTATTCGTGACGCATTTTCTGTTAGTGATTTACATTATCGATTTACTCACTCAAGGTGAGTTTATAGCCTCACGTTTTATTTATTTTACATATACTTTACAACTTTTAGGGTGCGAACATGCTTCTTACCAATTTCATTTACATGATTGGGTTGAATTTATTACATGTGCATTTACAATTCGTTTTACAAACTGGTCTACATACTCAATTACTTATTTTGGGATGAAATACATTGCTTGTTTCACTTTAATTTTGAAAACAAGGACATTACTTTACTTTTACCCAAATGATTACGAATTAGCTTAAGCGGATTGAACTGTTAACTACGAGTTGGTATGCGTGAATGTTATAAAATAGATCTATTAGGGTGTGACAATCCCCGTTCGGGTGATTAGCTATCACTGGGCAAACAAACATTATACCATGTTGGAGTACAGAACTACACATACATGAGCATGAACATTTACGGTGCCTTGAATAAAGTGGCATACAAGTCTGAGCCGCAGTTTCATGAACTTAGAGTAATCGTAATCATTGTTTTATACACACATGAATATTTATGTTGCCTTGAATAAAGTGGCAATACATACTCTGAACAATGGTGGTCCAACTATACTTAACTTTTTGTAACTATTGTATGGGATACAATAATCATACACATCTTTGATTTCCAACATTCATACATACATTTTGGTGAACATTTAAGGATTGAAACGGTCATACATACTTTACAAAACTTTGGTTCAACATTTATACTTACAAAACCTATGAACTCACCAACTTTATGTTGACACTTTTTATGAAGTACCACCCCCAGACCCATATTCTGTTGTGACCCAATTTGGGGGTGTTACAGATTGGTATCAAGAGCCAAGGTTATAAAGAACCAGGTCAAATGTTTTTGCTGGACTATAACCGTTTTTAAACATTGCATTCATACAAAGGGGTTTTTCACGGGACATACATACACTAGTTGTTGCATTAGTTGGTTAGACTAGATGCATTCATGATTGATATACATGTTATAAAATACTATGTATATTAAATTACTATAAGAGTCTTATATTAATACTTATATAAGCTACTTTTGATTTTCAGATTTTGTCATGTCAGATTCAAAGGATTCCATAGTCACCTATACGGCGGTATCCAGTCCATTTGAGGGTTTGTCAGACATAGGATCTTTAGGAGTCGATGGACCACCCATGATACCAGAGGATCCGTATGCATACGTGGTGGCTGCTTTTTTATCCCACCATCTCCTGATTGAGCTCCTGGCCCTGAGGAGCCAGAGCAGGCACCACTTTCACCAGAGTTTGTTCCTGAGCCTGTATATCCAGACATCGTCTTAATACAAAAGCGTGGACGTAAAGAACGTATAAAACAGACTTAAAACGGGAAAGTTACACCATTTTTACTAAAGTGTTATTTATAAACATTTTTAACTTATAAATATGATTTCACTAATACAATTAGATAGTGATGTAGCTATATATAATTATATACGGTATTAGATATTCAACGTACTTAGTACTCATACCACCTATAATTAATTATGTTGCATTCGGGTGTATTCGTGACGCATTTTCTGTTAGTGATTTACATTATCGATTCACTCACTCAAGGTGAGTTTATAGCCCCACGTTTTATTTATTTTGGGACGAAATACATTGCTTGTTTCACTTTAATTTTGAAAACAAGGATATTACTTTACTTTTACCCAAATGATTACGAATTAGCTTAAGCGGATTAAACTGTTAACTACGAGTTGGTATGCGTGAATGTTATAAAATAGATCTATTAGGGTGTGACAATCCCCGTTCGGGTGATTAGCTATCACTGGGCAAACAAACGTATACCATGGATTAGCTTAGCTGATGAACTGTTAACTACGAGTTGGTAGGCGTGAATGTTATAAAATAAATCTATTGGGGGTGTGACAATCCTCGTTCGGGTAATTAGCTATCACTGGGCAAACGAACGTTATACCATGTTGGAGTACGGAACTACACATACATGAGCATGAACATTTACGGTGCCTTGAATAAAGTGGCATACAAGTCTGAGCCGCAGTTTCATGAACTTAGAGTAATCGTAATCATTGTTTTATACACACATGAATATTTACGTTGCCTTGAATAAAGTGGCAATACATACTTGAACAATGGTGGTCCAACTATACTTACTTTTGTGACTATTTAGGGATTGAAATGATCATGTATACTTTACAACTCTTGATTTCCAACATTCATACATTTTGGTGAACATTTAAGGATTGGAATGGTCATTCATACTTTACGACACTTTGGTTCAACGTTTATACTTACAAAAATATATGAACTCATCAACTTTATGTTGACACTTTTTAAGCATGTTTTTCTCAAGTGAATTAGAGGCTTGGCTTATGTGATGTGCATTGGAGTCTAAACTTTACAAGACTACATTCATGGATTTATACAAACAAATCTCGTTGTATTATTTCAGTCTTACATTATTGATGCAAACTTTGGGACCTACGTTATAACAAATTCAGATTTTGGTTAAATCAACAAGATTACTTTTCAAACGACTCATTTAGAGGTCGTTCTCTCATATCTTGTGCTGTTGTATTCTGAAGTAACGCTCCTGGACACTATTCCGCTGCGACCCAATTTGGGGGTGTTACAGATTGGTAATCAGAGCCAAGGTTATAGTTACTAGGTTGCATATCTTACCTAGACTATTGCCATTTTCAACGATCACATTTTCAAAATGGTTTTAACGGGACATACACACACTGTTTGTTGCATTAGTTGGTCATACTAGATGTTTACATGATTCATATACGTATTTATATTATAGTACGTATATTACTATAAGGGCCTTGATTTTATATACAAAGATGTATTTACATTCTTTCATACATACTCTACAAATTATTTATATAAGGGTTATTTATATGAATACTAGAACATTCTCAAAACATTACGAATAACGCGACGGTCCAAAAACCCTTACACAACTTTAACATATTATCTCGCAACATTTCACCCTTGGAGCACAAATTTTAGAACTAGACTAATCTTATTACTCTTCTGATTTTGAAGAAAATGCCTCCAAGGAAAGCACCCAGAACCAGAACCACCCCAGCCAAAACAACCACCACCACTACCCCCATGACTGATGAGCAACTTAAGACATTAATTGCTCAAGGAGTTGCTAACGTGTTGGCAGAACGTGATGCCACCAGAAGCAGAAATGGCGAAGACAACCACGATTCAAGCACGGGTGTAAGGAGATAAGCTCCTCTTGCTCGTGAGTGCACTTACCCAGACTTCATGAAATGCAAACCCCTGTATTTTAAGGGCACTGAAGGAGTTGTCAAGTTGACTCAGTGGTTTGAAAGAACAGAAACTGTGTTTCGTATAAGCAACTGCACTATGGAAAACCAAATCAAGTTTGCCACTTGTACTATTCTTGGAAGTGCTCTAACATGGTGGAACTCCCACATTAGGACTGTTGGTCATGATGTTGCATACACAATGACTTGGACAAACCTGAAAAACAAGATGACCGACAAGTACTGCCCAAGGGGCGAGATTAAGAAGCTTGAGGTTGAGATGTAGAATCTGAAGGTTAAAGATACCGATGTGGTAGGCTATAACCAACGTTTTCAGAACTAGCATTGATGTGTGATAGGATGTTTCCTGAAGAGTCGGATAAGATCGAGAAGTATGTCGGTGGCTTGCCCGACATGATTCATGGAAGTGTGATGGCATCTAAGCCTAAGACAATGCAAGATGCAATTGAATTTGCAACTGAACTAATAGACAAAAAGATCAGCACTCTTGCTGAACGTCAAGTTGAGAACAAGAGGAAACTTGATAACAAAAACCAAGCTCAACAACAACCTCCCAAGAAGCAAGGTGTGGCCATAGCTTTTATCGCTGGGCCTGGTGAAAGGAAGGAGTATGTTGGAACTCTACCGTTGTGCAACAAGTGCAAGTTTCATCACAATGGCCAATGCACTGTAAAGTGCGCAAACTGCAAGAGAGTTGGTCACTTGACCCGAGACTATAGGAGTCCTACTGCTACTAACAATCAAAGAAACCTCACTTGCTATGAATGTGGGAATCAAGGGCATTACAGGAGTGATTGCCTAGAGTTAAAGAATCAAAACCATAAAAACCAAGCTGGAGGTACTAGAGCACGGGGAATGGTGCATGCCTTAGGAAGAGGAGAAACCAATCAAGACCTTAATGCCATAGAGGATGATATCAATGCTTAGAATCTATTCCTTTAAGAATTCTCGTTGTACTTTCGCTTAAATTTCTGTTGTACCGAATGATTTCAAATTATCTATCAATTAATGTATCGTAAAAATTTCATCAAGTTTACTTTAACTTTCTATTTTGCAAGTCAAATTATAACACTATTTTGACGAAAATGAGTATTGCAACGTTAGTCCTCAATTATACATGGCCTGATCAACTATGTATAATTCAGGGAGGACCATGCCATGCTGAGAGTAGTCACCTTAAAACTTCTTGTCAAGAAACAATTTTCTATTTATATCAAGTTTGCGTGCGTATTCATAAAATGTATGTATCTCGAGGAAGCAAACTAATAATCATAATAACTAAGTAAACTCTTACACTACCTTACTATATAAAGTTGACATCATTCTATACAAAATCCTATGTCCAAAAGTTAAGACGCATCCCTACTCACCCTAGGACGATCCACTAACAAGTTTACTCGCCATTAAGGAATATACCAATACACCATTTTCAACGTCTATGTGATATCATAGAGCCTAGTAGTTTACAACACATCCTGAATCAGAAGGAATTGAACATGAGACAACGTCGTCGGTTAGAATTACTCTGTGATTATGATTGCGAGATTCGCTATCACCCGGGGAAAGCAAATGTCGTTGCTGATTCTTAGAGCAAGAAGGAGAGGGATAAGCCACTGAGGGTTCGATCCTTAGTTATGACTATTGGCTTAGATCTTCCTAAACAAATTCTAGAAGCTCAAATCGAAGCACAAAAACCAGAGAACTATTCAAACTCTCGAGGGTATGCTACGCGCTTGTGTGATCAACTTTGGAAATGGTTGGGTTAGACATTTGCCATTAGTTGAGTTTTCATATAACAATAGTTATCACGCTAGCATCAAGGCTGCACCATTTGAAGCACTTTACCGTCAAAAGTGTCGTTCACCTGTTTGTTGGGCCGAGGTTGGAGAAGTTTAACATCCGGGTTCTGACAAGATGTATCAGGACATGAAGAAGCTATATTGGTGGCCCAATATGAAGGCGACATCACCACTTATGTTCGCAAATGTTTAACATGTGCTAAGGTCAAGGCTGAACATCAAAGGCCATCGGGTTTATTGGTGCAACCCAAGATACCTAAATGGAAGTGGGATAATATCACTATGGATTTTATCACAAAAAAAAAGGGAGAGGCATCCTAAGTCGTCACAAGGTTATGACACCATTTGGGTGATTGTTGACTGACTTACTAAATCCGTAATCTTCGTACCAATCAGGAAACCGTCCCATGTGAAAAATAGGCAAGATGTAACTGATAAGAGTTAGTCACGAGCCATGGGATAACCTGTCCAATCCATTTATATCGCGACCCTAGTTTGCATCAAATTTCTGGAGTACACTTTAGAAGGCCTTGGGTACGAATTTTGGATATGATACTGCATATCATCTACAAACAGACGAGCAAAGCGAGAGTAACTATTTAAAACTCTCCAAGAA
Source organism: Tanacetum coccineum (assembly GCA_026074375.1). Taxonomy (NCBI): domain Eukaryota; kingdom Viridiplantae; phylum Streptophyta; class Magnoliopsida; order Asterales; family Asteraceae; genus Tanacetum; species Tanacetum coccineum. The sequence continues at coordinate 80,387 of BQNB010006997.1, read as the reverse complement.
ATGCTGCCTGCTTGTTAATCGACTATTGGAAGGGTTTTGGTGTTAATCATTTGCCATTAGTTGAGTTTTCATATAACAATAGTTATCACGCTAGCATCAAGGCTGCACCATTTGAAGCACTTTACCGTCGAAAGTGTCGTTCACCTGTTTGTTGGGCCGAGGTTGGAGAAGTTCAACTCAATGTTCTAGAAATAGTTCAAGAGACAACCGAGAAGATCGTTCATATCAAGCAGAGAATTTAAACCGCCCGTGATCGACAAAAGAATTATGCCGATTTAAAAAGTAAGTCGATGGAATTTTAAGTTGGAGATAAATTTATGCTTAAGGTTTCGCCTTGGAAAGGAGTAGTACGTTTTGGAAAACGGGGGAAGCTAAACCCCAGATATGTTGGACCTTTCAAGGTGTTGGAAAAGGTTAGAGACGTTGCTTACAAGCTTGAGCTGCCTCAAGAGTTGAGCAGGGTTCACAATACGTTTCATGTATCCAACTTGAAGAAGTGCTATGCCGACGAACCATTAGCCGGTCCGTTGGATGGACTTCATATTGATGACAAACTTCATTTTGTCGAGTAACTAGTAGAAATCATGGATCGTGAAGTGAAACGATTGAAACAAAGCCGTATCCCAATCATTAAGGTTCGATGGAACTCTAGGAGAGATCCTGAGTTCACACGGAAACATGAAGATCAATTCCAGAAGAAGTATCCACACCTCTTCACAAAGACCGCACCGTCATCAAATGCCGCATCTTAAGCCTTGAGGACAAGGCTCACTTAACGGGGGAAGACAATAACACCCCGTGTTTTCAGGTCATTTTACGACGTCACTTAATTCACTATTTATTTTTAGCCTCGTACGCGTTTGCTTTTAATCCTAATCGTTAAGTTAAATCGTATAAGCTAAAAATTATCATTCAACGTAAACGGGTATCAAACAATTTAATGTTTACGTCAAGCAAGTGTTAGAATATTATTTGGAGGATAATTATTAACTTTGCACATTTTATTTTTATTGGTTACGTAAAGTGTTTACGTTTCGGGATAAAATACGTTTAGGCATTCCCGAAACCACCAAAACTTTTCTACCTTCAACAAATAACTATTTTTATACCCAATACCTAAAGTTTTTATAAAACTTCAACCATGTTAACATTGTTGGTCACATTTTACATAAAATAAACCAACTAGAACCTACACATTACAAGTTTTACCTTTATACTTAAACTACAACTACAAGTATTCAAGTAATGCAAGTATTAAGCAATAAAAGATCAAAGACTTTCCTAGCTTATTCCCCCCTTAAATTCAGATAGAAAATGATCCTAAGGGGACATTAAGCACATAAATCACCAACTAGGACTTGTACAAATACACCTCATAAAACCTTATGTCTATGACTAGTGAAATTTACCACTTTTCTCCTTATTTCCCTCCCATTGTTTCTTTGAATATTGACCGCTCTTTAATAGTATACTTGACTAGTCTAAGTTGTATATAAGGCAAGCAACTAGTAAGAAGTAACACACACCTTCATTTTTCTTAAGAAAACTTCACTCATTCTCTTTGTCTCTCCCTCCTAGCCACGACCAAACTCACACACCCCTAAATAATCCATAGTTTTTATTTTACCAAGTATACAAGTGATCTAACATCATATCTAAGGTATTACAAGAAGGTTTCAAGGCTTGGTTTAGTGGTTAAAAGGCTTAATCAAGGAAGGTTTAAGATTAGGGGTTTCATTGGATTTAAGGTTTTCATAGTCTTGAAGGCTTGTGTTTATTATCTAAACTAGAGTTTAGATCTTGTATTTCTTCATCATACTTCATATTAAGGTTATCTAAAAACCCTACATTCACTTCATTCATGATTTTATGTGTATATAATGTTTATATAGTGAATCACCATCTAGGAAAAGTATTAACTTGTAAAATAGATTTTTACACTTGATTATGGTTTGGTATACTTTTACATATGTTATATAGATGTTAATATCATGTTGGAATAGAAGTATAAGTATTGTACAAGTGTTGGTTTATGTATAAAGAGTATATAAAAACTAGTTACTTAAAAAGTGTACTTATTAAAGATTATAAACAAATAAGTATGTAGACTTGTTGATCTTGTGATTCTTGGAAATATTCTTGGACTTATACATTAGAGGACTATAAATATACACAAGGTTGTGTATTGATCACATTAGAGGACTTGTAGTAATTCACACATGCCAAAAAGTTATAAGAACAAGTTTTAAACACATTACAATAAAAAGATTCAAACTTTCTGTTTTAATTTGAAATATAAAGCATTTATTTTTTATTTTTATAAAATACTACATCTCATGAGAATTCCAAATATGTAAGGAACTTGAAAAACCGAGTTATAACGAAGGAGATACGCCTTTTGCAAGTTATACGATAATAAATGCTTTTATAAAAGAAATTTTATAAACACTTATTACTATTTACATCTGATATAAATGATTAAGTATTTTTAACATAAAGTACATATTTTTAGGATTCCAAAACCTTAAGAATCATAATTTTACTATCAATAACGAAGGAGTTATGGATTTTTCACGTTTACGATAATTAAAGTTTATAAAAATAATTTTATTAACTATGAACAATAAAAATAACTATTCATCTCAGATACATTTTGGAAAATACATTATTTAGATAAAACTTTTAATTACGAAGACGTGCTCGAAAGAATCACTAAAATCGGAGTTAAAACGAATAAGATATAAGTTTTACAAGGTTTACGATAACTAAATTTATAAAAGTCCATGAATAATAAAAAGTACTGTTCACCAGAGGGTTGAAAATATATAAATTTAATATTTTGATACATCGTCTCAATACAAAAGCGTGGACGTAAAGAATGTATAAAACGGACTTAAAACGGGAAAGTTACGTCATTTTTACTAAAGTGTTATTTATAAACGTTTTTAACTTACAAATATGATTTCACTAATACAATTAGATGGTGATGTAGCTATATATAATTATATACGGTATTAGATATTCAAAGTACTCATACGACCTATAGTACTCATACAACCTATAATTAATTAGGTTGCATTCGGGCGTATTCGTGACGCATTTTCTGTTAGTGATTTACATTATCGATTCACTCACTCAAGGTGAGTTTATAGCCCCACGTTTTATTTGTTTTACATATACTTTGCAACTTTTGGGGTGAGAACATGCTTGTTACCAATTTCATTTACATGATTGGGTTGAATTTATTACATGTGCATTTACAATTCGTTTTACAAACTGGTCTATATACTCAATTACTTATTTTGGGATGAAATACATTGCTTGTTTCACTTTAATTTTGAAAATAATGACATTACTTTACTTTTACCCAAATGATTACGGATTAGCTTAAGGGATTGAACTATTAACTACGAGTTGGTAGGCGCGAATGTTATAAAATAGATCTATTAGGGTGTGACAATCCCCGTTCGGGTAATTAGCTATCACTGGGCAAACGAACGTTATACCATGTCGGAGTACGGAACTATACATACATGAGCATGAACATTTACGGTGCCTTGAATAAAGTGGCATACAAGTCTGAGCCACAGTTTCATGAACTTAGAGTAATCGTAATCATTGTTTTATACACACATGAATATTTACGTTGCCTTGAATAAAGTGGCAATACATACTTTGAACAATGGTGGTCCAACTATACTTAACTTTTTGTGACTATTGTATGGGATACAATAATCATACACATCTTTGATATCCAACATTCATACATACATTTTGGTGAACATTTAAGGATTGAAACGGACATACTTTACAAAACTTTGGTTCAACATTTATACTTACAAAAACCTATGAACTCACCAACTTTATGTTGACACTTTTTAAGCATGTTTTTCTCAGGTGAATTAGATGCTTGGCTTATGTGATGTGCATTGGAGTCTAAATAATTCAAGATTTCTTTTCAAACGACACAGTTAGAGGTCGTTCTCTCATGACTTGAGCAATGGTATTATGAAGTAACGCTCCCGAAAACATATTCCGCTGCGACCCATTTTTGGGGGTGTTACAGATTGGTAATCAGAGCCAAGGTTATAGAGAACTAGGTTGCATTTTACCTAGACTATAACCGTTTTACAAACATTGCATCATACAAAAGGGTTTTAACGGGACATACATACACTGTTTGTTGCATTAGTTGGTCATACTAGATGCTTACATGATTCATATACGTATTTATATTATAGTACGTATATTACTATGAGGGTCTTGCTTATATATACAAAGATGTGTTTACATTCTTTCATACATACTCTACAAATTATTTATATAAGGGTTATTTATATGAATACTAGAACATTCTCAAAACATTACGAATAATGCGATTGTCCAAAAACTCTTACACAACCTTAACATATCATCTCGCAACATTCCACCTTCAGAACACGACTTAGATAACTAAACTAATCTTATTTTATTACCCCTCTAATTTTGAAGAATAATGACAACTGCGAATCAAGGGATGAGCATTGAGGAAATTGAACAGATTGTAGCCCAGCGAGTGGCTAATGCTATCGAGGCTATTGCTATCTATGAGTCAATAAACCAGACCAAACAGCGGGAAAACAAAGTAGCAGGGAATGCTAGTAACAAAATAAAGTGGCAAGGTGACCACAATGGAAGCTTTAGCCAACAATAAAACGAAGAACATAAGGTGTTTAGAGCACACACTGTTAGGCTAAGCAACAAGGAAGACTATGCTGGAAATCTACCATGGTGTAACAGGTGCAATTTCCACCACATTGGCTAGTGTGCAAAAAAATGTAGCAATTGGAAACGGAGGGGTCACACAGCAAGAGATTGTAGGATCTTAGTCCCGAGAGTGAAACAAAGGTCTGTAGTATCAGGAAAGAAAGCTAAAGTTATCTGTTATGGGTGTGGAGGTCTGGGACACTACAAGAGTAATTATCCAATAGTGAAGTTTCAGAAACGTGTGGACAAGTACTGGAAAGGAAAAGCTTGTGGAGACTCTAGTGCCACGACATCTAACATCAACATCTAATGAGAGGCCTATTACCTAATAAAACCTAAGTCGAAACTATCATAGACTTCATGTCCTTTAAGAATCTCATTGTATTTCCTCTTAAACTTTCATTGTACTAAACGATTCTAATTTATCTATCAAATCTTTGTATTGTGAAATTTCCGCCAATCTACTCCAATTCTCTAATTATTCTTGTAAGCCATTCTAAAATCATAACACTATTTCGACAAAAGTTAGCATAGTATCGTTAGTCCTCAAATATACATAGCTTGATCACCTATGTATAATTCAGGAAGGACCATGCCCATGCTGAGAGTAGTCACCTTAAAACTTCTTGTCAAGAAACAATTTTCTATTTATATCAAGTTTTATGTGTGTATTCATAAAATGTATTTATCACGAGGAACGAAACTAATAATCATAATAACTAAGTAAACTCTTACACCACCTTACTATATAAAATCGTCATCAAAAAAATGTTATAACCGACGCATTAAGCCGAAGGGAACGAATAAGCCCACTAAAATCTGAGCCTTGGTAGCAACAATAAATATTAAACCAACGTCTCAAATCTTGAACGCTCAAGTTAAAGCAATTTAGAAGGGGAATGCAAACGAGTTACCAAGCGTGGTAACGAAATTATCGAAAGGCGTAAATAAAAATAACAAATAGATTTATTGCCACAACATCCGTTTATTATCTTATAAATAAGATTACATAAGAACATAAAAGAAATACAAGTTTTATTACAACCCTCCTATAACAATAATATCTATTCCTTCCAAAAGAGATCCACGCCAATAGCAAGGACGATGATGATGGGCGGCCGAGCATCGTGCTAAAAATAAAAAGCCAGATACTGAAATTTCTTCTTATGGGGGGGGGGGGGGGGGGTATGGTATTTAGACAAGATAAATGTTGAGATAGCTATCGGCGGCTCAGCCATCCGGCCAAGGAGTGTAAGATATGCAACATTTTTTGAGTATTGGATAAGATAAAATTTAAATTAAAGATTAGTCGTGAGTACTTGGATAAATGGAGAATAAAAATTTGTATTTAAAAGAGAATGTGAGTCCGGTTTTGTCGTTTTGGCTTTGTTTTTCGTCCTTTTCTTAGTTATCCGTTCCTGCACAATACAATTAGCAAAACAAGCGTATATTTGGCATTTTAAGTCCGTTTTTGGTTATGTTAGCTCGTTTTTAAAGGTAAAAGGTATGTGTAATTAAGCACATACCAGACACCCGGCAATGCATTCAACATCAATTAGCACCTCAAGAATAATCCAGCTAAGCACCTAAAAAAACATGCTTAAAACAGTCAACATAAAGTTGGTGAATTCATAGGTTTAAATTTAGTATTAAATGTTAATCCCAATGAATAGATCTTTAACTCCTTAGCTTGTAAGGTTTAGCACCATTGGATAAATCCAAAAATACTAAGAATGAAACTTTGATTGAATGATATAAACTATGCGGAAACTAGTTTATATCACTAATAAGTATTCTCAATGAAACAGTAAAATATGTTTTGACACAAAGATATAATCAACACAACAAGCTTCAATATTAATACGGTCACTCTGACTTAGTGATAGGGTTTACAACCTTGAAGCTATTAACTCTATGGAAAACTCTTGTGAAAAACTTATATCTCAACTAATGCCCTAGAGCCTCCTTTTATAGACTAGGGAGTCCTAGTTGGCTTACAATACATTCCTAAGATATCATAATCTTTTCTAAATATAAACGTAATCTCTTAAACAAATACATTATGTATATCTTATACATAAATATCTCAATACTTATCTTCACAAGTATTCTTGTTCTCCAAACAATCTTTATCTCTTTAATTTGTCTTTATCCTCTTGACAGTATAAAGTCTTCAAGCAGTTGTAATCAGCAGTTGTAATCTTTTCACCAGCAGTACTAATAAACATAAGCAGTAGTAACATTAGTACTAGTAGTACTAATATATACTAATAGTAATAACTTGTACTAGCAGTCTTAACTTTACTACTAGCAGCACTAACTACTTAGCTTATATTTTAGTCTTTAACACTGAGTAGTCTTAACTTCAACAAACAACAGTAACTTTATGCTATCAGTACTAAATTATACTAACAGTAGTAACTAGCAGTAGTAACATTATACTACAAGTACTAACTACTTAGCATAATTTCTATTATGTACCTGAGCAGTAGTAACTTCTAAAAATCCTTGAAGTCTTTTAAGTCCCAATAATCCTCCCCTAAACTTGATGTTCATCTTCTTAATCTTTAAGCTTCTTCATTAAAAGTCTTCATCATACTCAGGAAGATGCATTCAAACTTTTTATTGACCCTTTTACTGCTTTACCATAAGCTTGAGCAATTGATAGCACATTTCATTAACATGATTAGTTTGAAGTTTCTTGTTTAGCATATTGGTGATTGTTATTGGTGTGAGGAGGTATCTCTTTTCAACTAACATAAAGATGTGCACATTTCTAAACCTGACAAAGTGCACTCCACATGAATCATACAATTTCCAAATAGACACTGTATAACCTTGTAGATCTCTCCATACTTTACTTCTAATGTCTGGTTCAAACATCACTTTAAAATCTCCCCACATCACTCACCCATGTTCATCTTCAGGCCTTATATCACCATGCTTTGTTTTGACTAGCTTCCAAAGAGTCTTTAAATCTTCTCTATCAATGCCCTAAAGCAGTTTAATCATTGAATAATATTTCTTGGAGCTTCCATCTGCTCTTGTCAACTGATAATTCACCATTATTCCTTCTTTATGAAGCTTGTAATCAACAATCACAGGTGGTTTGGTAGCAAGTGGTATAGCATCAATTGCTATATCATCATCCTTTTTAATCACCAAATGCTTTTTCAGCTCAACTTCATCATCTTCTTCAACTTTATCTGACTATTTGTCTTCCTTCATTCTTTGTTTCTTTAAAGATTCTTGTTGTTGTTCTTTTCCTGCTCTTTTCCTTCCAAGCATCTTCTTTCTACTGCCTTTAGCTTTCTCCTCACTAACTTCTTCCTTCTTTTCATTACTTTCTTGTGTCTAAGAACTCATAGCCACAAATATATTTACCCTCTTCATCTCCTTGTCAAACAGGTTTTAAATTTCATCATAGCTTTTTCCCATTAACTATTTGTGTTTGTATCCACCCATTTGTTTAAGATAGGTAGACATTTAAGTTCTCTTTTGTGCCTTGGTAGGAGGTCTGTTTCTCTTTTCTTGTGCTCTGAGTGTAGTAAAATGTTTTCTTCTTTTCTCCATGAGTTCCATAAACAGTTTTCCTTTTTCCTCATCTGTCAACTCCTCTCTTTCTTTTGTTTGGAGCCTCTCAGCCAGCAATCTATCTGTCTCCATCATAGCTTGTGTATTTTTCCCATGACTCAATCAAAGCTATGTTGGCTTCTTTTTCTTGTTTCCTTGCAAGCTTTTCTTCTTCTATAAGTTCAGCTTCCAACTAAGCTTGAAGATTTCTTGCCAAATCTTCATCAAGAGTAACTTGATCATTTCTTTTAAAAGGAACCTCTGGCTCAACCATGATTGCTTTCCCTTTGTCTTTAGTAATTAAAGGTTGTACCTCTTGTGAAGTTCTGAATTCACTCGGCTCCTGTACTACTACCCCTCTAGCCTTGGGTCTTGTAGTTGTTGTTGTTGTTGTTGTAACAGCAGTAGTAACAACTTTAGGCTTAGCTGCTTTGATTTGAATAAGTGTCTGAGCCAAAGTGATTTTCTCAATAGTTGTAGGAGTATCACTACCTTCAACACTAGCAGTAGTAACTGCTTCACCAGCAATATTATCATCAAGCTTTGTACTCTGCTCATCTTTCTTATCAATTTTAGTTTCTACAAGCATCACATCAGCATCTAAAACTCCAGTATCAAACATTAAATCCTCATCCTGCCTTTCTTGAGTTTCATCAACTAAAGTTACTTCAGCATCCTTATCAATATCTTCAATACTCCTCCTCTATTTGTATGCATCTTCATGATCACCCAAACTCTCATGATCCTTAAAGGACTCAACTCTCTTAGACATACCAACTTTCTTTAGTCTCTTCAAACCTGTAGTTCTTGACTTTTTCTTTCTTTCCAACCTCTGGACCCTCTTCTTCAATTCAGAAATCTCCTTTGCTTGAGCATCCTTTGCTTTTTCTAAATCAAGAACCTGTGCTTGTAATTTGGTACATAAAACCATCAAATCATTTAGTTGCATGCTATCCTCACCACTAGGGAGTAGATCATTAGAAGGTGTAGGTATACTATCCTCATGCTCTGTCTCATCATGAGAAACCTCTGCCTCCTTTCTCTTTCTCCTCTTAGGCTTTTGCTTGGGTTGAGAGGATGTAGATGGTTGATCAATAATGGGTATTTGATTGGAATTAGTTGGATGATCTGAATCCTCACCCACTTCTTCAGAAGCTTGAACCATCATAGTATCAAATAGAGGTGTAATTCTCCTAGAAAAATCCTTACCAGCTCTCTTCATATTAGCAAAAACTTTCTTTATGTGGAAGGGATTAACAAAAATATTCTTATGATGTGACATGTCTCCAAGCTGTTGAGTAATAAAAACTTGTAGAAAATGTAGATACATCAGGAATTTAACCCCTACATCTAAGTGTTTCACCATAGCATCAAAAATGTACTTAGACAGATTAAATTTCTGATTTGTTGCCAAGCATATGATCAAAGAAGCCATTATACTATTGAATTCATTCCATGCAGTGGATTTGGCACTTAGGCATTGTGTAATAGTGTGAATGAAATACTTCCACTGTAGAGAAAAGAAAGCTTTATAAAAAGTAAGCTTTTGAGAAGGCTTTTCATACCCCATACATGTCAGCTCTTTAAATATAGTAGCAGTTGGCAAACAATCAGTACCTTCTGCATCATCCAAGTGAAGATCACTCCTAATGCTTGACTCTGTAATGATAACCCTCTTTTTATCAACTAGGGCTTGTAACTGTCGCACTCCGTTAACCATCTTGACAGTTGCTGTTGCCTAAAATTCTTCAATGCACGATGTGTAGATGATTGGATTGACTGTTAAAGCATAATGAACAGAACTTGCTTTTAGGAAATCAATTATCTCTGCAAACCCATCACTTTCTACTAGTTTTTCCAAGAACGCGACCACATTTTATGTTTCAGCAAACTTAGGGCTTGACATAATGATGATTTTGATGATCAAAGATGAAAATTGAGTTAGGGTTTATGTTTAAAGAGTGTTTGAATGATTGAAATCAAATAAAGAAGTAAATGAAATCCTGAATTGAAGTATTTATAAAATCACCCTCAGCAGCAGAAACTTGAACTGGCATCATTAACATATGCCTAACAGCATTAACTGAAGCCAATAGCATCAACATAAGCTTAGCAGCATTAATTTATACCAGCAGTAGAAACTGTATGCTTAGCAACATAAACAAATACGGGCAGCACTAATTTAAGCCTAACAGCATTAACTTAAGCTTAGCAGCATTAAGTTGAAGCTGAGCAGCATTAAGAATAATACACCAGTAATCACCCAAATTTCATTTGAAAAAGCAATTTTCATCATCAAATTTGATTCTCACAAACTCTCTTTCTGTTTTTATGCTCACATTATCTCTCAATTCTGTTTATATGCACACATCTCTCTTTCTATTTTTAAGCTTACTGAATCTCTCATTTCTTTTGGCTCACCATAACACTCTTTCTATTTTTATATGTTAGATGTGTACAAAGTTCCATCAATTCCAATAGTTTCATACTGTCCTCCCCACTTCCAAGTGTGTAACCTCTTGAGAGAGGTGGATCAATGGACTATTTAGATGTAATCTTAAACCAAGTTTGAGCATCCACATCCCCTAATATGGTATCTTGGCACCTGGGACCACTATCTGAATCAATTCCCTGAGGAGTTGATCCATTAAGTGTTGCCATGGATTGGGTCTTATTTGATGTTACCACTGTCCTGCTTTGCTTCTAAGCTAGAAGCAGTAGTGGCAGCCCTTTCCATTCTGTCATCCAAATCCTTATGGACAACCTCATCACTAACATTTTTCGGGGGGACCACTAGACTGAGGTATCTTGGTGTCTTGACCTCTTTTGATTTGCCTAGGTGGTTTCACACATCACACACTTGTTGTTGATATTACATGTTTTTTGATACTGCATATAGATAACATACTCCTCCCCTCAATTCAATACCACAAACTCAATATGTTTATCCTGCAAATGTTAGTCCAAAACCAAAAAGACACATTCCAAAGCCTTTTCTTGTTTAGCAATTTTAATTACGACTAACAGTTTTAACTAACAGTCTTAAGTATAACTAGCAGTACTAATTATACTTAGCACTATTAACATTTACCTTAGCAGTTTTAACTCTGTTTTCAATAATTATACAACAACATGCCTCTATTTAGCACAAGCACACTAGAAAAGACTAGACAGCCATGTGAAAATTCATGAGGATCCTTATTTATGCATAACCCATGAATAAAAATTAAGAATTGTTAAGTCTTAGAGATTAAGTAATCCAATGCTAGCAATTAGAAAGTTAAACCTGCTAGCATCAAAAGCTTTTGTGAGAAGGTCTGCAACATTTTGGTCTGTATGAATCTTGATCACTTGTATCAACTTCTTCTCATATGAATCTCTGATGAAATGGTGCCTTATCTCTATGTGCTTGGTTTTGGAGTGAAACACTAGATTCTTTACAATACAGATTGTACTTTCATTATCAATGTAGATTTTGGTGTTCATGAAATTGAATCCAAAGTCAAGCATCTATGTTTGGATCCATAACACCTGTCCATAGCAGTTAGCAGCAGCAACATATTCTGCTTCAGTTGTTGAGTTAGCTACTATAGTCTGCTTCTTACATTGCCATGAAATCAATCTCTTGCCAAGAAATTGACAACCTCCTGTTGTGGATTTCCTGTCAAGACTAGCTCCAGCATAGTCACTATCAGAAAAAGATTCCAAGTCAAATGGTGAATCTCTAGGATACTAAAGGCCCAATTTAGGTTGGCCTTTTAAGCATCTAAAGATCCTCTTCACAGTATTAAAGTGTGAAGTCTTTGGAGTAACTTGGAACCTTGCACAAGCACAAACAGTAAATATTATGTCTGGTCTAGAAGCTGTTAGGTACATCAATGGTCCAATCATTGATCTATATAAGTGAACATCCACATCTTCAGCTTCTTCATCTTTTATCAATGCCTTGTTTGTCTCCATTGGAGTGCTTGCTATCTTTACTGAGGCAAAATCAAACTTTTTCAAAATCTCAGCCACATATTTATCTTGGCTAATAAAGATCCCACCACTCTTCTGTTTAACCTGAAGTCCCAAAAAGAAAAAAGTTCTCCTATAGAACTCATTTGGAACTTATCGTGCATCAGTGTTTCAAATTCATTACTCATTTCTTTCTTAGTTGATCTAAAGATGATATCATCAACATAAACATGTACTAGCAGGATATCATCTTTATGTCTTTTAATGATTAGAGTTTTATCAATTTGACCCCTGTGAAACCCATTGTCCAGCAAGTAAGTTAACAATGTCTCATACCATGCTCTTAGGGCCTGATGTAGTCCATAGAGAGCCTTTTCTACCTTGTAGACTTTATCTGGAAAGTGTGGATCTTCAAAACCAGGAGGTTGATAGACATACACCTCCTCTTCTATCTTTCCATATAGAAAAGCATTCTTCACATCCATTTGATAGACTACAAAATCTTTAAAGGAAGCATAAGCCAGAAATAATCTTATGGCTTTAATCCTTGTAACAGGTGCAAAGACTTCATCATAATCTATACCTTCCTCTTGAGTATGACCCTGAGCAACTAGTCTAGCTTTGTTCTTCACCACTATGCCTCTTTCATCCTTTTTGTTTCTAAAAACTGATTTAGTACCAATTGCCATTTGTCTCTAGGCAAATCAACTAAGGTCTAAACTTTTAATAGTTTAAATTATAGAAGCTCATCCTGCATTGCTTCTACTCAGCTTGGATATTTTAAGGCTTGAACTGGTTTCTTGGGTTCCATTTGAGATAAGAATCAGGCAAACAGACAATTTTAAAAATCTTTATGATTTGTTCTCCTAAGCTTGTGAACTGAGGAAATCAAACCATGTTCTTCATTTATCTTGGTCATGTGTCTTGTCTGTACAGGAGTCTTTAAACTTCCAATCACTTGATCTTCAGGATGATCTTTATGAAATTTGGTAAAAGAAGTATCAGGAACTGTATAAGATGAAATTACATTATTCATATCAACCTCTTCTTCCACATCTTCATCATCATAAGCATTTCCAAAGATGCCAGTATTATCTATTGAAGATATATTTAGGACTGGTGGAAGAGTAAATGCATTTTTGAAAAGAGAAAATCTTTCAAAAAGTTGTTCTTCAGATTCATTAGCAGTACTAACAGAAGGTCCAACAGTATTAACTAGTGTTGATGGAACAGTGGTATCAAATGTTGGCCCAGTAGTACTAACAGATGTACTAACAGTATTAATACCATTAGAACTATTAGTATGTTCAGTCTGAATTTCTCTTTGAGTTAACCTTCCTAACTCACTTCTTGCTTCTTGATCATGCTTTCCACTATTATCTGACGCTTCATTTTCATCTACTTCTGTAGGCTTCATTGCAGCATCCCCTTTACAATCCTTAGGACCTTGAGAAATTAAAGGATCAGTTGTGCATAAAGGTATTAGGATATACTCATGTTCTGGTTCTTTTTCCTTGTGAGCTTGACCTGCAACAAAGTTATCCTTGGTTCCTGCAATACTATTAGTTTTGTTCCCTGCAGCAACTAGCACATATTTCATCGATATTGACAAGGAATCAACATCAAAAAGCCAGTCTGGTTAATTTCCTTTCATATTAGGTGAATTTTCAAGAAATCTAATGTTTAAGGTCTCTTTAACTATCGTGGTCCTCTTGTTAAATACTCTCATATCTTTACTAACCACAAAATACCCAACAAAATATCCCTCATTAGCTTTTCCATCAAACTTGCCTAGATGATCCCTGGTATTTAAGATGGTAACAGGACACCCAAAAGGTTTCATGAAGTCTATCAGTGGAGGTCTTCTATGAATAAGTTCATAAGGTGTCTTGTTATGAGGCTTAATGACTAAGACCCTATTTAGCACATAGCAAGTAGTATTATCTGCTTCAGCTCAAAAGATGGTTGGCATCTTAGAGTCTACTAACATAGTTCTTGCAGCCTCTATCAATGTTCTATTCTTCCTCTCTGCTACACCATTCTGCTGAGGAGTCCTAGCCACACTGAATTCCCTCTTAATCCCCTTCATTTCACAAAACTGGTTCATTATACTATTCTTAAACTCAGTTCCATTGTCACTCCTGATAACTTTTACTTTATGGTCTAGTTGATTTTCTATTTCTGTTATAAAAGTCTTTAGAATCCCACTAGTCTCATCCTTATTGGCCATAAATAATACCCAAGAAAATCTACTAAAATCATTAGTGACAACTAGACAATAAGACTTTTTCATTAAACTTTTAACATTTGTAGGACCAAATAAGTCCATATGAAGCATATGTAAGGGTTTGCTGATTGAGTTCACAAGCTTGGTCTTATAGGAGGCTTTATGTTGCTTTCCTTTCTGACAGTCAACACATGAATGATCATTTTCAAAAATCTTTAAAGGTAAACCTTTTACAAGGTTTCCCTTCACAAGTTTATTCATTGTTTTAAAATTAATGTGCCTAAGCCTCCTGTGCCATGTATTGGATTCATCAATTATGGCTTTAGCAATGAGACAAGTTAAACCTCTAGTGAGAACAACACTCTTGTTGATCCCAATGAATAGATCTTTAACTCCTTAGCTTCTAAGGTTTAGCACCCTTGGATAAATCCAAAAATACTAAGAATGTAACTTTGATTGAATGATATAAACTATGCAGAAACTAGTTTATATCACTAAGAAGTATTCTTAATAAAATAGTAAAATATGTTTTGACACAAAAATATAATCAACACAACAAGCTTCAATATTAATACGATCACTCTGACTTAGTGATAGGGTTTATGGTATGTGTGTAATTACACATACCTTTTACTTAATAAAACGACCCTAAACGACCAAAAACGCACATAAAATGCCATAAATATACTTGTTTTTGTGTTTGTACTGTGCATGTATCGGATATTCACTAAAGGATAAAAAAAAGCCAAACCTGACAAAACCGAGAGCGGAATTGGAAAGAGCGCGAAAAACCAAAGTCAGAGGTACAAAAGGATTGAAAACGGAGCTAAAACGGACATTTTCGGATCGACTCGACAACGTTTGTGCATTTAATAAAGTCAAGACGAAGTCAAAGTCAACCCCGGGATACGGCATTGGAAAGATCATGGAAAAATGAACCTGAAACCTTATCATGATAAAATGGGCCTACCCATACCCATTTTAGTGGGCCGGGTCAGCCCATTATATTTAAATAAAACCCTCTTAAATCCTAAGCCCAAGTAGTCCTTTTAATACAAACCAGCTTGGCCCAAACTGCCAAAAAGGCCCAAAAACTATACAACCGGCCTAACCCTGTTAGCCCATAACACCATTAAACCTTATTACATCGTTAGTCCTAAAGGACTAACATTGTTAGTCCTTGAGGACTAACGTTGCAAACACTTATCAACCTTAAGGACCAAAGATGCAGAGTTTGAGGACCATTGGTGTAATCAAACAATACACTTTAAAGGTCTAGTGTTGCCATTTTCACAAACCTTTTCCCCTGCACCTTAGTTAAATCAAAAACACTGTGTATCTCTCTCAAAACCCATTTCCCTCCAAACCCTCTACGTGACCACCCATAACCTGCCAAACCTATCATTTTCCCCATCAAACCCCACCCCATAACACTCCAAACCACGTTGGCAATCCCTTGATTTCTTATTGGTTGATGGACATGAATTAAATCAATGGCTGTGATAAGAGAGATTGGTGAACAAGAAAGATTAAGGGCTAGGATTGAAGGCTGGATTCCACTCACACAACAAACACAACAAGCACAACCTGGACAACTTATAAAAAGAAAAGAAGAAAGAGAATAAACAACATCTAGGAGTAGATTAGTTTTAGTTTTAATGTTTTTAAATTTATGTTTTTAGTCTTTAAAATTCTGTCATTTTAACTTTTGAATCTTGTAATCTTTTACTGCTTTAATGAAAATTTAAGTTTAAGCTTTTTTATGCAAATTTGTCATTTTTTTTAAAACTGCTTAAATGGTTCTAGCTTATTTCTTTGCTTAAAATCTGTTGTGTTTAGCTATTTTATGCTTATTATGTTTGGTTGTTACCTGGTTATCATAAGTTCTTTCTTAAATCAGTTTGTGTAGCTTAAAAATGTCAAAATGCCTTTTAAAGGGGTGTTTGGGTCAAGGACCCAAAATGGGTCAAATGAAGAGAATCTGTCTTTTGGTTATTAAGGTCAGTTTCATAAGCTCATATCAGTCCTAAGTCGTAGTTTTATTAAGCTAAGATTAGGGTTATATAATTCAGTTTTCAAGTTTTCATAACCAAAACTATCATGTTTATGTAGGTT
Organism: Tanacetum coccineum; assembly: GCA_026074375.1. Lineage (NCBI taxonomy): Eukaryota > Viridiplantae > Streptophyta > Magnoliopsida > Asterales > Asteraceae > Tanacetum > Tanacetum coccineum. Next base: position 63,769 of record BQNB010006997.1, on the reverse strand, counting down.
ATTTTTTTTCAGAATGCAATAACTAGGATTTTAAGTTTTTGAGGTTATAGTAGCATGTTTTCAAGTTCAAAATGAGTTTATTTTCAAGTCTAAAATATGGTTTTTAAGCTTCCTTCACTGTTTCATTGATTAAAGCACAAATGGGTCAAAACAGTTATTGCACACTTGAATGGGTTAGTTGTTAGGCTTTTTCATCAGTCTTTTTAATGGTTCAAATGTATTTCAAAATACTTTTTAATTAGTGGTTTAAGTAGCTTATAGTACGGGCTTTAAGTTTTTGCAAATCTTTTTTTCATTTGTTCCATTTAGTCTGTTATAAAAATAAGCTCCAAAATCCCTTTAGGGCTGTTTTGTGTACAGTTATTAGCCATTAGCTTATTTGCCCTATTATCTGCTGCTGTTGTATTCCATTTGCTTATTTTTTTTCCTCATCTTGCTTATTAGGTATAGTGTAGGCCCTTTAGCTTATTTTACTTAGGATAGAGCTTGACTGAGCTTATTTGCATTTTAGCTTAAAACCTTAGAGTACAAAAGACCCTTTAGTGAATCTGTCTTTTTAGCTTATTTCAGCTCAATTTCTTAGCTTATTTTGGTTCCCTCTAGCTTATTATGTGTAAGTGTGAGTTTTTCTAGCTTATTTTGTCACTGCTTTGTGCTTATTTGCCATAAAAAGCCACCAGTTAGCCCCTATAATGCTTTAGTGTGAAAAAGTTTAAACTGTTAGCTTTTCATTTGCTTAGTTTTGGCTTATTTTCTAGAATTATAAAAAGTGTTTTTTTTAAGTTGCTGTTTTTATATAAAGTTTAATTTTGAAAAAGAATATTTAAAAAAAATGTTTCTAAAAAGAGAGGGGCATGAGGGTCGAACCCATGACCTCTCCCTTTGCACCTAGTCGTCCCACAGCACTTACACACTAACCACGGCACCAGATAGGGCCATCTGGTTATATGCCCCCTTATTAATTCTTTATAGTAGTTTAAGCCCAATAAGCCCACCAGCCCTATTTAGCTTATTACCAGCTTATTCCAATAAGCTGGTAAGCCTGTTTTATTTTTCATAGAATCAAAACATTTTAAACTAATTTTCATGATTTTTTCAGATTTTTCCCATTTCATTTACTATTTTTAATTAATTTTTCTATTTTAAACAGTTTTTAAATCATAAAAAATTAAATAAAAATCAAAAAAATGTAATTCTTTTTTTAAAAATTTTCTTTTATCATGTAGGGCCTAGGAAAATAAATTTGCATCCGTAGGGTTAATTTTGCAAAATTTGATTTTTTTAAAGAACGTGTTTTAAACCCGGTTCTCATTTTCGCGTTTTAACTTTAAGTGCCTTTATAATTATGTTCCTTTAGACTTAGGATTTCCTTTTATGCCTTATTTATGCTTCCCGTAGAATTTTAGGACATCCATTGCCTTTTTTATGCTTTCATGTAGTTTTAAGTATATCTTAGTTTAATTTTTTGTAATTTCCCGTAGGATTTAGAAAACCCAATCAAATCTTTGATTATTCAAGCATTGTTCGCAAACCAAACTCGATTTTCAAATTCATGCCTCGTTGGGGATAAACGACCCGGGAATCATACTTCCGGTTTACTACAATTGAGAGATTTTTGATTTTTATCCTTATATTTATATATTTATAAGTATATTATATATTTATTTATTTGTTTTATATTAATATATGAATATATATATATATTATATATATATATATTTTATATATTTATATATTTATATATTATATAATATATATATATATATATATATTTAAAAGGGTTGGTCAGAAGCTTGTCAGTTTACAACCTTGAAGCTATTAACTCTATGAAAAACTCTTGTGAAAAACTTATATATCAACTAATGCCCTAGAGTCTCCTTTTATAGACTAAGGAGTTCTAGTCGGCTTACAATACATTCCTAAGATATTATAATCTTTTCTAAATATAAACATAATCTCTTAAACAAATACATTATGTATATATTGTACATAAATATCTCAATACTTATCTTTACAAGTATTCTTGTTCTCCAAACAATCTTTATCTCTTTAATTCGTCTTTATCTTCTTGACAGTATAAAGTCTTCAAGCAGTTGTAATCAGCAGCACTAATAAACATAAGCAGTAGTAACATTAGTACTAGCAGTACTAATATATACTAACAGTAGTAACTTGTACTAGCAGTCTTAACTTTTACTACTAGCAGCACTAACTACTTAGCTTATATTTTAGTCTTCAACACTAAGCAGTCTCAACTTCAACTAACAGTGGTAACTTTATGCTATCAGTACTAAATTATACTAACAGTAGTAAATAGCAGTAGTAACATTATACTACCGGTACTAACTACTTAGCATAATTTCCATTATGTACCTAAGCAGTAGTAACTTCTAAGAATCCTTGAAGTCTTTTAAGTCCCAACACACACCTCCTCATCAACACTATTTCGGAAGACAACTCAACTGAATTGCAGGACGCAATTCTTTTAACACGGGGAGACTGTAACAACTCACATTTTCACACCTTTTTACATCAATGAACATCCAATTATTTATTTTAAACTTTTACGCGTTCACTTTAAATTTTCAACGTTAAGTTAAATCGCGTAAGCTAAAAATTAACATTCAACGTAAACGGGCATCAAACATTTAAATTTTTACTTCAAGCAAGTGTTAGATAATTATTTAGAGGATAATTATTAACTTTGCACATTTTATTTTTATTGGTTACGTAAATTGTTTACGTTTCGTAATTAAATACATTTAGGTATACCCGGAAGCACCAATACCTATCTATACTCAACCAAATACCCACAATTATACCTAATACTCAAAAACTATACAAATTCCTTATATATACATACATAGGGCTGGATTCATAGAGAAAAACACAAGGAAGATATTTATTTTGAAGACTTTCTAATATAACACATGTTGTATAAATTTACAATAAAATTTCACCAACTAGTCTTACACCTCCATACCATCTTACACATTTTCCATACCTTTCAAACACAATGGTCATTCAAGACTAACCATGGTTAAGTTGAAGTAACCATTAGCTAGTTAAATCTTGCTATAAAAGGCATACTATGCAAGTAAACTTCACACAACTCATTTCCTTAAGTAAAAACAACACGAAAACTCTCCCTTTTGCTCTCTAGCTCACGGTACACAAACCAAACCCATATACATTCCATATTTTTGATTTTACAAGTAATCTAAGTGTTCAAGGTTCATTATTAGACATATCTAAGGTGTATTGGAAGCTTGATTTAGTATTTAAAGGGTTAAACAAGAAAGGTTCAAGATTGGGGTTTCAAGTAAAATTAGGGTTTTGTTGATAAGTTAGGGTTTAGATCTTGTTTCTCTTCATCATACATCATATTAAGTTTATCTAAAAACCCTAAACTCTTTACATTTGTGATTTTATGTGTATATAATGTTTATAGTTAATCATCATTTAGGGAACATATTAACAAGTAAAATGGATTTTTACACTTGTTCATGGTTTGATGAACTTTTACGTATGTTATATGAATGTTAATATCTTGTGGGAATGGAAGTATAAGCATTGTACAAGTATGGTTTAGTTTATCAAAAGTATATATAAACTAGTTACTTAAAAAGTGTACTTATTAAGTTTCTGAGCAAAAGACATGTAAAGACTTGTTATCATGGAAATACTTGGACAAATGATAGACTAAGGACCTAAAGAATATAAGACTTGTGGTATAACACATGGTAGAGGACTTGTAACAAATCAACTAGGCTAAAAAGTTATAAAAACACGTTTAAAAATATTTTTAACAAAAAGATCAAAAGGGTCTGTTTGAATTCGAAAAATAATGTATTTATTTTATATTTTTGTAAAATAATATGTTGATAGAAATAATGCCTAAAAACGTTATTAATATTTTTCACATCTTTACGTTTTGATAATCACTTAAAGGTATGAATAAATAAACGTAAACAAGTAATTAGTAGTAAAATTTTTATTTCGCTTAAAGGTATGAATAAATAAATGCTTAATGCATTTATGATCAAAGGAAATTTTTATTCAACCTTATAATTTTATAAAATGTTGTAAACATTTTTATAAACATTACAAAACATTTTCTACATTTAAAAGAAATGTTTTATTCAATTTAAACATTTTAAAATTCAAATTTTCCGACTTAAAATGGCTAGAAAGTTCCAGAAAATTCTCCCTACACAAAAAGACAAACTGGGGAGCTCCTAGTTTAGGGCAGCCCCCTTAAATACACGGGCGACCCCATTAAAATTAAGGGGACCGCCCACCTATTTAAGGGGACCACCCATAGGTAGACGCTCCTCCAGTTTGTTCTATAAATACTGGACTTTTCCCCACTATTTTCTCACCATTTGCACTCATTTTTCTGTTCAAAAATAGCCCACACATCTTGTTAAAATCCTTTGATCATTTAATTATAAAGCTTTGTTTCCAAGTGATCCAAGCTCAATTCCTCAAGTGCAAGAGAAGAATACTTCCATCATTCAGTGAAGAAGTATTACACCTTTGTGTGTTGTTGCAATCCTATTGCATCCATATCATAACTTGTAAATCATTTGTAAATCTTTTAAAGTTTTATAGTAGTTAGATCTTGGTGATTGTTGTAAGTATAGTTAGATCTTGGTGATCTTTCTTAGTAGTGTTAGTTAGGTGTGATTATAGTAGTGACTTGGTGAAGTAGTAGTGTGAAGAAAACTAAGGTGTGAAGAAGTTGTGTAGTCGTGATCAAGTCATGAAGCAAAGTTGTGTAGTGAAGTTGTGGTAGATTGGTTCTAGCTAAGATTAGAACTCGACATCTAGCTTAGTGTTGGAAATCAAGATAAGCGAAAGTTGTGTAAGGTTTTCTCTGCCATAAGGGAGCTTGTTGACATAGTGAAGAAAACTCTCGAGTTAGGTGCTCGAGGAGTGGAGTAGGGCGAAGAGGTGCTTCGTTGCCGAACCACTATAAATCCTCGCGTTGTGGTTTGATTGTTCTTACTCTTATCTCTTGTCTTACATTATTTTCTCATACTATCCTATTAATTGTTTAGATAAGTATATTGTTCATATTGTGCAAGTGTTGAATTCACATAAAGTCGAATCTAGAATTTTTACAAACACTTTAAAACCTTAAATTAAAAAGCGGTAAACTATTCAACCCCCCTTCTAGTTTTCCACAATTGGTATCAAGAGCCACGTCAAACAAGATTTTTAAAATAAATTGTATTTTAAAACTTGAATCGATCTATGGAATCGGAAAAATATTTAGAAGGGCAATCTATGCAAAGACCACCACTATTTGAAAGTGATGGATTTATTTATTGGAAAAATAGATTCGAAACTTATGTGAAGTCAAAAGATCTAGATCTTTGGCATGTTATTACCGATGGTGATTTTCCTCCTATTCAAAATAATCCAATAACATCGCTCATTCCTTCATCACGATAAGCATCCATATTTTCCAAACTGCAAAATCTGTCATCACAGAAAAAGTTCCAACAAAGATAGGCACATTCATTAAGGCTCCTACAACATTATTCCCTTTGTACACCATCTTATTTTTCATTATTGAATTGTGATGTTTCTTGTACATCATTGATGACATAAATATCGAGGAAAAGTTGGCTCGTGAGTAATTCAAATCCTATCATGCATGAAAACTTTAAGTTGTGAGCGCAATCTATATGGATTTTCTTATCGTCATCACAATAACTAGGGTAATCATCAATTCCTATATCAAGATCTTCATTCCTAGTTCTAAATTCCTTAATTACCTTACCTTCCTTGATGGTGGGCATCAAATCATTTCCTTGATTTCTTCTAAGCTCAAATGGTTCATTTAGATCATTTAATTCAATGTAATCTTCTAGGAAATGGTCAAATGATCTAGTAATCACCAAAGTTTCTCCTATAAGCCTAACTTCTAAATCATGCTCCATTCGTTCTCTCAAACTTAGCATGTAGACCCTCTTAATTATACTACTAGCAGGTTTAACACTTTTGAAAATAATATTTTCTTCCCTAACTCTTAAAGTAAATTTTCTTTTGTAAACATCAATCTTAGCACGGGCGGTAGACAAAAATGGTCTTCCGAGGATCAAGGGCACTCTGATATCCTCGGGCATATCTAGAATTATAAAGTCTACGGGGAAAGTAAATTTGCCAATTCCTACTAGAACATTTTCAGCAATTCCTTTTGGATATTTCACTATTCTATTAGCCAATTCCACTGTCAACCTAGTGTGAACTAATTTGCCTAATCCTAAGTTAAGGTAGGTCGAGAGAGGCATAACACTAACGTTCGCTCCTAAGTCAACAATGGCGTTATCAAAACAGAAATCATTAATAAAGCAAGGTAAAGTGAAACTTCCTGGGTCTTTCTCCTTTCGGGGTATGACGTTGTTGATATGTGAAGCTCCACCAGCTTCTGTGAATTTTGGTCCATAGTTACCCTCTTCTTCACAGTAATGATTATCCAAACGACTTGGAAAAGGAACCGTCGTTTGTCTTGCCTTGTATAATGGTGTACTGTTCTGTCTAGTGGATACGGCGTATTGGTTAGATCCAATATGGCGTATCGAGTTTGAATAAGCTTTAATGAAGGTTGAAATTGACTTGACTTGGTCTCTCGGGTTTGTTTCAGTTGAGCTTGTTAGGCTTCCAAATCCTCTCTCCTATAGTATCTTGCTCATTTGCCCGATTTGAATTTCTAAAGTTTTGATCGATGCTCCTTGGTTCCTTATGGCAACATCTATCGAAGCTCGGATTTCTTTGATCAAGTTAGAGTTTTCTTCGTGTATCTTTGCTGATTCACTCATGAATTTGCTCACGTATCTTCATAGATTTCCTTCGTGCTGATCGATTAGGAGTGTCGTTGTTCCTTTGATAGTACCTGGAGCCAATTTCGCTGTTATCCCATACTTTGATCAAGGTTACCAATATGGTGTAGGTAAGCTTCTTCTAGGGTTTTCTCTTCTTCTTTCTGTGGGCAATCCTTGGTGTAATGGGGTCCTTTGCATTGATCGCATCCAACTTGAGCAGCATAAAATTTTTCATTCACTTTCTTAATCTCTCTTCCAAGATTGTTCAATTGTGCTTGTATAGCAGCCAGTCAGTCAGAAGTCTCGGTACTTCCTCCTCTAGATGTTCCATTGTGTCATTTTTAAGAGTATTCAGCCATTTCTTGGATGGCTGTTTTGGCATCTGTAGCGATTTTTAGTTGGAACGAACTCTTGGGGAAAAAGTTCCATAAAAAGAATTCTGTCGTGTTGGAACATCCAACCCATTGTAGAACAAAATCACCTCCTGCATCTCAGTCAAATAGTGTTGAGGACACTTCATCAAGAGTTCCTTAAAGTGCTCCCATGCTTGATAAAGGGTTTCATCTGGCTCTTGCTGAAAGTTGTTGATTTTCTCCATTTTCTTTGTAGTTCGACCAGGTGGGCAGTATTTGTTTAAAAACTTAGTTTTAAGATCTTCCCAAGTTTTGATTGAACCAGTTGGTTCGTTTCTTAGCCAACGAGCTGTGGCTCTAGTTAAAGATATAGGGAAGACTCGGAGCATTAGTTGATCCACAGTGATGTTAGGAACATGAAATAAGTCAACTATTTCAAGAACTTTTCAATGTGTTCATTAGCATCCTCATTATCCGAACCGCTAAATGTGTTTTCTCGAAGCTCTTTAAGAAATTGTCCTTTTAGTTCAAATTGATCTTTGTTATCAATTTTAGGCCTAGCGACTCCCGATCCATAGTCTATTCGGGTTTTGCTCATGTATTGCTCCATTGTTTCCGCCATTTCTTCTTCTTCTTCTTCTTCCTCTAAGTATTCTTCGTCAGAAAGTAGATTGAAATCCGGAGATCTCAATTCGTCAAGACTTAGAGTCTTGAAGTGTCTTCTTGATGATCGGAACTCACGTTCAGGATCTTTGTAAGGTGTGTATAGTTCGTTCGTCGAACTCCTTGTCATGCACTACCTGAAACAAGGGATAAACAATCAGTAGGATTTGTTCCGAAGGAAGGTAGAAATTTTTTTGCACGAAAATCAATTATTTCAGTTTCTGTTCCAGACAATCGATACGCCGTATCCAATGGAAGTGGATACGCCGTATTAATCTGTTGGATTGAATACGCTGTATTGGACAGAGAACTGGATACGCCGTATCCAGTGGAAGTGGATACGCTGTATTCAACTGTCGACCAGAACAGTGTATTAAAGAAAAACAATTAAATACGCAAACAATTAAACACACAAATATATACAAGCAAACAATTAAAGACAAATATACAAAATATACAGAATATACAAGAATCTAAATTATACTAATCCTAAGGGTTAGATCTAATCTAATGTTAAAAACCAAAATATCAAAATAAAAATCAAGATTAATTTTCACTCCCCGGCAACGACGCCAAAAACTTGATGTGTCGTTGTGTGGTGTATATTTTATTGTTTCAAGTTTTAAATTTATATTTTGCCGACTCAACAAAAAAAACACTTTAACGGGCAGTATACCCGATTGGTAGTAGTTTCGTGGTAAGTAGGGTGTCGATCACTGAGAGCGAGGTTAAATCTATCAATTTAATTAATATCTTGGTTATCTAATCTATGTTAATTCTATTCTAATCCTATGTTAAACCTATGCCAGTCTAAATCCTAATTCTAACGAGAAAAAGGGGTTTTCAGCCTGAGAGACTTGCACGGTTTGGTTGGTGACTACAATCAATTCAAGACACTGTTACCCACGCAAGCTAATAGACAAAAGATAAAAGAGCGGTCGAACCTTATATAAGAAAACTGTATTAACCATTATTAATCCGATTAGAACGTTGGTTTGTTTATTAAGTGCAATGATGTCTTCTCTCGAGGTGGCATATCATTCTTAAGACTTAGGCGTTACATCATCCTAAGACCTAGACACATTAATTCTGTCACAGTTAAAGCATCCGCATAAAGCATCCTTATTTGCTGATTATAATCTATCTTAGGGATTAAAGCAATGGTGATCTTGTTAAACCCTAGCTCATACTCATAGAGACTATTACCCACTTCCGCTCAATGGAAAATATATAATCTAGTGTCCTTTTTTTTTTTTTTATTTACATGTCAAACTATCAATGAATCATAACATTATTTGTTGAATTATCTAGGGTCACTTGCTAGTCAATAACGATCAATAAACCATCGGCATTTTCAATTTAGCCTAGTTAAAACCCAAAGCGTATCTAGACACACGACTTAGAAAGGGGGAACACAAAATACTTGATGTAAGCTTTTATTCTAGATGTATAAATTATTTATGAGAGCTATCCCGAGACTCTAGATCCGCTTTGTCACTAATTTGCTAGATATAGTTGAATGATAGGTTCGCATACAAAAGCGGGTAAATAAGTATAAATTGGAATAAAACATAAACAAGCACTAACGATAAGTTCAAGAAATCCGTTAAACAAAATACCAAACAATTCAGATCTTCATAATAAATGGTAATACTCGAAGGTATTTAGCCTTCAAACGTCATAATAAATACAAGAGTATATTTAGCAAGCGTAATATCTAACAGTAGTTAACGAATGATACCAAAACTTAACGATTACATAAGTATATGGAATTACCGATGTCTCTATGGAATTGAATTCGTTGCCTCGGCCTCTTCTGCTCTTTTTATCTCTGAAAATCGACTTTGTGGTTTAGGTTATCGAGAATAGATTTAGCACACGTAAATATCTTTTTTAGAGTTTTCTATTTTAATAAGTTCTGGAGTCGGTTGGATACAGGACGTATTTCCACAAGTATTGCGATTCTGCGTACTTCGTCTCATTAGAGATTTACTCTGAATAGGGAACCACTGATGGTTGCTCAATAGTATATATATATATATATACTTTATATATTAATATATATATATATATATATTTTATATATATATATATAATATATATATATATATATATATATATATATTATATTCTATAGTATAAACTTATTATATATATTTGTGTTCACCCCCTCCCCCCCCTACGCCCGCCCCGACCCCCATCCCCCCCCGCCTCCACCCTCCCATTTTAACAAGTGATAAACCAACTCACAAATAAAATATAATTCCGGAAGTATCGACTTCGAAAGTAACCCCTTCTAGTCATTTCCCGGGTCGTTTTTTGTTCCTGACGAGGCGTGAATTGAACTTCGAGTTCACGTTTGTTGATCCGGGATATGAAAAATTAAGTTTCGACTTTGTTACTATTTTCTAAAATTAAATGCAAGAAAAACATATAAAAGACAAGGTAAACATTAATGGTTTAAAGATTAGCACGAGAAAAACGTTAACGGAATTTAAAACGCGACTTTAGAAAACCTAAAATTTGAAAATTTTACCCTAGAAAGCAAAATTTAATTTTAACAAGCCCTAAATGATAAAAGAAATTTTTTTAAAAAGAATTATATTTTTTTGACTTTTATTTAATTTATTATGAATTAAAAACACTTTTAATCTAAACATATTATTAAAAATACTAAACTAATTTAGAAGAATCTGAAAAAATCAGCTAAAGTAGTTTGAACTATGAGGAATCTAAGAAAAATTCTAACTTGAAAATTGGCTGAACGAATAAGCTATAAATAAGCTTATATAAGCTGTAAGCTTATAAGGCCAACACCCCTTATATATTAAATATTGCAAACATATATTGAAAATGTCCCAAGGGCGCGTTGACAGTAGAGAGTAGTGTTAAAGCGTGTGTGTGGGAGGGGTGAGGTCACAGGTTCGAAACCTGTGGCCTTACCTTTTTATAACACATTTTTTTAATTTCTTTTTTAAAAACTAAACTTAAGACCAAAATAAGAAACTTTTGTAAAACAACTTTTTGTGAAAACTTAAATAAGCCCAAAAATAAGCTTTTAAATGTGACAGTTTGGGCTTGAAATCTTAAAACCTTTTATACTAAACTTAAATAGCTTATAAGCTTGAATAAGCTCAACCTTTGATCAAATAAGCTTACAAGGGCTTAAACTAACCAAATAAGCAAAACTAAACAACACTTAAGCAAATTCAATAAGCAATAAGCTCAGAACTCAAATAAGCTTTTTGATGAAAACTGTTTAACTAACAGCCTAAGGGGCATTTTTTAAGCTAGGATTTAAGCTAGTAAACCATTAAGCTAATCCTAAAAAGCTAAAAACAGATAAACCTTATACTATAAGCTACTTGAGCTATGAATTCTAAGGCTTAAATCAAACTTCTACTAACTTAAATTTGAGAGGGAAAAAGGGCTTTTGAACTTTTAAAAATTATAGCTAGAATGTTGTTTGCAACGACAAACTCACAAGGCTAATGCAGGTTTAGACTACACTTTATCTAATGCATAAGGAGTCTAAAATGAACCTTAAACACCCTTCAAAAACATCTAGACAATTTGACCAAAGATTGACAGTTTTAAAGATCATGAATATGTCAGATTTTAACTTTGATTTTTTTGATCCTAAAACTTGATTTTTAAACTAAAAAGATTTATAAAAACTGACTTAAGGACTGAATTAAAGCTTGTAAAACTTGGCTTAAGGACCCAAAATAATTTTAACATTCTGTTGATAGAAATAATGCCTAAAAACATTATTAATATTTTTGACATCCTTACATTTTGATAATCACAAAATATAAAAACATTCAATGAAAAATTAAAACACAAACAAGTAATTAGTGGTTAATATTCATTTCAAACTTATATCACTCCAATGTATGAATAAACAAATGCTTGATGCATTTTATGATCAAAGAAAACTTTTATAAAATATTGTAAACTTTTTATAAACATCACAAAAAACATTTTTTTTTTGTTTTTTCTATTTTAATGATAATGTTTTATACAAAAGAAACATTTTGGAATTTCAAAAATTGTGACCTAAAACGGCTAGAAATGGTCCAGTAACACCTCCCTGAATAGGCTAAAAGGGAGCGTCTATCTAAATAAGGGGCGGCCTTCTTTAATTACATTGGTTGTGGCCCCTTTAATTTTAAGGGGGGTGGCACCTTTTTAAGGGGGGCCGGCCATAGACTCCACTCATCCTTTTTGTTCCTATAAAATACTGGACTATTCCCCCCGATAATTTTTCTACCTTTTGCAGCTCATTTCTTTCTGCTTAAAACTAAACCACTATCCTCTCTAAACTCCTATGATCATTTAATTATTTAGCTTTGTTTCCAATGTGAGAAGTATTATACCCCAAAATCTCCATTTGCAATCTTGTTGCATCCATATTCATACCTTGTAATTCTTTTGTAGATCTTGTAAAGTTTGTGTAGTTGTTTTGGATTTGGGTGATTGTTGTAGGTATAGTTGGATCTTGGTGATCCTTTTTAGTAGTGTTAGATTAGTTGTGAATAAGTAGTGTGGTGAGAAGAAGTTGTAAAGGTTTGTGAAGTTATGTGATTGAAGAAGTTGTGCAGTCGTGATCTTGGTTGTGATGATAAGTTGTGGTAGTGAATTGTGAAGTAAGTGTTGGAGTTGTGAAGTCGTGTTATGAACTAGTCGTGAAGTTGTGTTGTGATAGGATGGTTCTAGCTAAGATTAGATAACTCGACATCTTGCTTAGTTGTCAGAAATTGATATATCAACGTTCGTGTACGGTTTTCTCCGCCATAAGGGAGCTTTGGACTTAGTGATGAAAACTTCGAGTGTGGTGCTCGGGGAGTGAGTAGGCCAAAAGAAGAGCTTCGTAACGAACCACTATAAATCCTTGTGTTGCGGTTTTGATTCTTTTCCAACTCTTATCTTTTATTTACTTCTACATATTTACATTGTTCATATTGTACAAGTATTGAATTCACAAAAAGTCGAATCTAAGTTTTTATAAACAAAAATTTAAATATTAAATTAAAAAACGGTAATTAATTCAACCCCCTTTGTTTCCACAAATTGGTATCACGAGGCCACGTTAACAAGATTTTTAATATAAATTGTATTTTAAATTTGAATCTATTTATGGAAATCGGGAGAGAAAAATATTTAGAAGGGCAATCTATGCAAAGACCACCACTTTTTGAAAGTGATGGATTTATTTATTGGAAAAATAGATTCGAAACTTATGTGAAGTCAAAAGATCTAGATCTTTGGCATGTTATTACCGATGGTGATTTTCCTCCTATTCAATTTAATCCCGAAACTAAAAAGGATGAAATTGTATATTTTCATAAACAAGATGATGATCTTATAAACAAGCTATGCAAAAAATAATGAAGCTAAAATGGTAATTTCTATTGCTTTGCCATCGTAAAGCACTACGAAAGATTTTTTATGTGTCAAACCGCAAAGAAATTTGGGATACTTTACTAATCACTCATCAAGGTAATAATCAAGTCAAAAAGCTACCAAAATTGATCTCCTAGTTCAAAACAATATGAACCCAATTTATTGATTGGAGAGGAATCAATAGATATTGCCTTTGCTAAATTTAACACTATTATTACTAGTCTAAAAGCACTTGATGAAAGTTTTTCTAGCAAGAATTGTGTTAGGAAATTTCTTAGGGCACTACATCCAAAATGGCGCGCGAAAGTCACGGCGATTGAAGAATCAAAGAATCTAACAACCTTATCTCTTGACGAACTAATTGGAAAACTTAAGTTTATGAAGAAGTAATTATGAAAGATGTAGAAACGAGTTAAAGGAAAGACAATGAAACCAAAGTAGATCACTTGCATTAAAAGTGAAAAAGGAAGTAAGTGATGAAGATAGCTCAAGTTCTGATAGTGAAGACGAAGAGTATGCTATGGCCGTAAAGGAATTCAAGAAATTCTTCAAGAGACGAGGAAGATTTGCAAGACAACCACGAGGCGATAGAAAAACATTCCAAAGAAGTAGAAAATGTATGTTTGATAAAAGTGAAAGAAATATATTTTAGATGTGGTGACCCAAATCATTTCATGGGAATGTCTTCAAAAGCCGCCAAAGTAAAACACGATCAAAGAGCATTCATTGGAGGAAGTATGGAGCGACAATGGAGAATATGAGGTGAAAAAGTATAAAGATGAAGCTTGCCTTATAGCTCAAGCGCCCGATGAAATTTGCTTAGGAGTAAACTTGGATCCCGATGATGGATTAAAGATAGTGGTTGGTTCAAAAACTATGACCGGGTAATACAAAAGTTGTTTTCTTCATACAAAGCATACAACAGAGGTAACATTGTTTTCGGAAGTAATTTACTTGGTAAAATCATAGGCAAAGGTACAATTTCTCATAACTCCCTCATTATTGAAAATGTTGAGCACGTAGATAATCTAAAATTTAACTTACTAAGTGTTGGTAAAATATGTGATAATAAGTTCAAAGTAATATTTACCGAACATGATGGCGAAAATAATCGAAAAACGAAAAAGATATAGGTTAAGAGAATTAGGAAAGGAGGAATTATATGTAATGAATACTAGGTAATAAAACCAAAAGACAGAATATGCCTTGCAACCATTAGACGAAAATTCCTACACTGTGCATAGAAGATTAGGTCATGCTAATATGCAACTAATCAATTCATTAGCGTTCTCTAAGATTAGTTAGAAAATCTACCTAAACTTAAATACACAACATTTTTTGTGATGCTTGTTCGAAAGTTGGAAAGCTAGCATCACTTAAGTCACAAGGCCAAAAATATCAGTCTCATCAACTAGATGCTTAGGGAAGGTACTTCACATGGATTTGTTTGGGGCCCTCCGCATACGAAAGCTATGGTGGAAATTGTTATACCTTAGTATTTGTTGATCACTATTCTCGATACCACCTGGACTAGATTCTTAGAAATAAAACTGAAGCCTTTGAAGAATTTGAAAATATTTAGCAAAATGATCAAACAAAATTTAGGATGTTTAATTGTATCAATAGAACAGATCATGGTCGGGGAATTTGATAAGAAGTACAATTTGGAAAACATTGGGATTTAATAGGGGTTATCTCACAATTTTTTCACTCCTCGTACTCCACAATCAAATGGGGTGTAGAACGAAAAAATGCACCTTTAAGAAAGAGTTAGGAACCATTGTTAAATGAAACAATCCGTTCCTTATAAATTTTGGTGCAATGCGATCGATTACTTCACTTATATAATTAATAGAGTTTATTTTAGACGCATTTGGAAAAACTCCATACGAGTTGTAAGAGGAAGGAATCCAAACCTTAACTTTTTTCGAGTATTCGGAAGTAAATGTTTTTTCTTAATACAAAAGATTACTCTAACCAAGTTCGACCCAAAGTCGTATGAGGTGTTTTCTAGGGATTTTCACAGAATAGTAATAGCTTACATATAACTTTAACAAACCAAACAATGAAAGTACAAGATCATTAATTGTAACTTTCATAAGGGATCCTCCTCCACCTAAAAACATCGCCATTGAAAGATAATTGAAGTAGTCGAAGAGAGCTATTGAGGTTAGTAAAACAAATCCCGATAGGCAATGATCTTGAAGACTTTAATTAGAAAAATAATTAAATAATTAACATTAAAGAATCTTAAAGTCATCCTTAGAAAACGTTATTGGTCATCTAAATCTGAAAGAAATACTTAAGGTCGCAAAGCTCAAGTGATAAGCAATTTTTTTGCTTTTTTTCAACAAATGAAACCTAAAAATATAATGTGGCACTAAAAAAAAATGAAAATTGGGTAATGGCATGCAAGAGGTTACTAAATCAATTATAAAACAAATTGATGTTGGGAATAGTCCCAATATCCCCATGGATATGTACCATTATAGGAACAAAAGGGTTATAAATTAAACTCGATGAAAATGGGGTCGTAAATGAAACAAAGCTAGGTTGGTTCGCCCAAGGTTATAATCAACACAGAAGGAATTGATTATGATGAAAATATTTGCACCCGTAGCTAGCCTAGAGTCCATAAGAGGAATACTTTTAGCTTTTTTACTTGTGCACTAGATTTTAGTTATACAAAATGGACGTGAAGAGTGCATTCATTAACAATGTTATCAATGAGGAGGCTTATGTGGCACAAACCTCTGGGATTCATTGACTTCGCAAAACCTAATTATGTCTATAAACTTAAGAAAGCTCTTTATGGTCTAAAACACATTCGCTCAAAACTTGGTACGACGATCGATAAAAGCCTTCTTGTTAAACATATTATTTTATAGTGGTAGTTAACCTCTATTGAACTAAAAAGAAAGCTCCAACATCATTTTCGTCCAAATATATGTTGTTGACTTTTTATTCGAATCAACTGTCAAGAAATGTGTGATGACTTTGCCAAGATCATGAATGATGAGTTGGAAATGGAGTTGATGGGGAACTAAACTTGTCTTAGGATTACAAATAACAATTAAATGATGGAATATTTTTAATTAATCAAAATATTTTAAGGAAATGCTTAAGAAATTTGGACTAGAAGACTCTAGCCGATGAAAACCCCCCATGTCTATGGAAACCAAACTCACAAGGGACGAGAAAGGTTGAGTTATAGATTAGTACCATATATAGAGGCATGAAGGTAGTTTATTATATTAACGGGCAAGTAGACCGATATTTCTTTAGTGTTTGTTCTTTGTCCACGCTTTCAGTAGGATCCCAAAACCTCTCACCTGGAAGCGGTTAAGCGTATCTTCTGATACATTAAAGGCACTATGCATTTGGGATTATGGTATCCCAAGGAATCAGGCATAGAAAACAATAGTTTTATTGCGGTTATTTGCGGATCATGCTGGGAGATTTCTAGATCGTAAGGAAAAGGCACTAGTGGTGTTTGCTACATTCATGGGTTGTTGTTTAACATTTGGTTTCAAAGAGCAAACCGGTTCTTGCTATCTCACAAGCCGAAAGCAAATATGTTTGTGCAGAAAGGCATGTCAACAAGCCACTATGGATGAAACAAAGATCTCATAGACTTGGCATTAGGTTTAGGCATTATTCTAATAATGTGTGACAACAACGGGGATATTGACTTAAGTAAGAATCTCGTTCGATCACTCTCGAACTAAAACATAGAAATTCGCCACCCACTTTCTTGGTGGATTATATTCAAATAGGGAATTCTCTTTTAGAAAATGTTCGTCGGAAAGACAACATAGCGATATTTTAACTAAGCCAACTTAAAAGTAAACCCAATTTAACTAATTACGCTTAGGTCTAGGAAGGGATTGGGAACAAATTGACTAAAGTTTTCAGGAACTAAAATTTAATTATGAAAAAACTATTTGTCAAAAATTTATGAAATTAATTTTCAACAGGTATGGCGGCCCTTAATTTTAAGGGGGCTCTAGGCGGCATTAGACACTAAGGGGGGCCACCCAATGAAATAATTTTTTTTTTCTTCGTTCTGTGTCTAGGCTTATGTTTTGCACTAAAATACAAAAAAAATAGGAAAAAACCTATATGAATCCTTTTACAAAATCCTCCATACTAAAATGCAGATATCAATAACATTTGTCCCATCTCTTTCTTTTTTCTAAAGAAAGTTTTCTACAACTAGGATCACATGAAAATTAATTTTCATTTATTATTGTTGAGATATGCTAAAAAATTTCTTTTTTCATATGCTAATGATGTTTACTTGTGTAAAAAATATATAATCTAATATATATTTCTTGACAATCTTGGTTGAGCAAAATTAAAAGAAGGAGAATTTGGATTATTTCTTAGGTCTTACTATGTCTTAGTGTCGAATTAATCACTTAATCAAAGTTTGTTGCATTTAGGCACATATTGTTTTTGACAAAGTTTGGTTTATCTTATTAATCCTCTTGCTAAATAAACTTTTTATGCATTACATTTTGTTTAGCCTTCCTCTCTTATCTTTATATGTCTACATGCCAAAACTATGCATTATATCTTATTGATATGCTTAAAGAAACTGTTATGTGCTAATATATCTTTAATTGCCTTAAAAGGTTTGGAATTGCTGGGGAAATCAACCACAAAAATGAAACCCTACACATAAAATCAATTTTTTTTTTATCTTGGGAAATGCAAGGTAGGCGGCCCCTTAATTTCATAAAGGGCGGCCCCTTAATTTTAAGGGGACCGACCCCTATTTAAGGGGACCGGCCTAGGCATGCACGGGAAAACAGTATCTTTTCTTCTCTTTTTAACCAAACACCCCCTAGTCTTAGCCAATGTTTCCCTAAACTCACAAACATTTATTGGAATTGATACAATTTGATATGACCTTACTTCCTTATTTAAAACTTTTACCGCACTTAAATACTTCCTCATTCACCTTTTCACCTCATCCTCGCAATGACATCTCCTAACAAACACACATCCAAACCCATCAAGGGTAGCCAAATGAGTGTGAAAACTATTTGGAGAAAAAAACAAAAACCTTTGCTCACAGTCTAATGTACTCATATTCCACGTCATCAATACCTTAAACCACTCATCTCCTTATCATGAACCCATCTCAGAAAATCAAATCATCCATAATCATACATTATCAACAATCATCTACATCATGGACACGTTCCTCATCACCTCTAGATGTTTCATCATCCTCTATTGCCATTTCTACATTAAATCTACCATGAAATCTTATACTCAATTTGCACCTGAAGGGACAATCCTATACTCTACACAACCAATCTGCTCACACATCTTCTCTTTCTCCAAGTAGAGGAAAAGCACTAGGTGATGACATCAAGAAACTACATGATCCTATCACCTCTTAGCAGATGCATCTTTCTCAACAACAAAACAACTTCCCATAAATCACCATATCCCAAAACCTACCACACACACTAACATTGACCCAAGTTGAATCTCATAGTAGGTATTGCCTATGTTTCATCTACAAACAAAAACAATTCCTTGCGTTAAGTGAGTGTAGTAATTGATTGATTATCTTCTCACATCGACCACATCTACCACCTCAAGTCAAGAGACTTTCCTTCCACAACCACCTTCGTTCCACACTTTCTGTCAACAAATACCAATCTAATTATCATAACATTCCACAAATAATCGTCAAACCTTTTGTGTCACATGAAGTCAAAAAATCTTCTATGGCTATTTAGAATTTTTTTTTGATGTATGAATATGCTTCTAATAGCATTCTTGTATTCTTATTTCCTTGGATTCTTGTGTGTTGTTTACACATTACCTCAATTGAATGGACTAATCCCTGTTTGATGTTGCTTGCAATTGCCATATTTTCTCTACTTGCTACATGTTAGAATTATTTGTATTGTTCTAACTTGTTTGTGTTAGCCAAGAAACCATAGCTCGATGCCTTGGTGGCTCCTTCGAACAAGGGGAGCACACATCAAGGGGGGGTGGCATTTGTTTTCGTCGATTTTATAGGATTTTCTCGACGAGGCTTTTTAATTCTTACAAAAAGGGGGGAGGGGGAAATTGGGATATAAAACTCACTAAATACTTGTTATTATTTTTTTAAAATTATTTTACATTTAATGAGTTTAGTTTTATATTCACCAAACATGAGGGTGCAATGTTGATAGAAATAATGCCTAAAAAACATTATTAATATTTTTTCAATCGTTTACGTTTTGATAATCACAATATATAAAACCGTTTCTGTAACAATTCCGTATTTTTCAAGGTCATTATATTACTCCGAGCTTTTAATTCTATTTTCTTTTTAAGCGAGTTGTTATGTTTTACGTCTACCCGATTTTAGTAAGTAATTTCTTGTTTTTAGCTCGTTCGCGTGAGCCGTAATTAGATATACCTATTACGTTATTAGCCTCGTAAGTGATTTATTAACTTATATTATTCCCAATAATTATTAATTCTTATTTTTTCATTTTCCGTTGTGATTGCGTTTCCGAGATTTTCTTGCTAAACTGCGTTTCTACCTTAAACCTTACCTTTTTTCTTTTATAACCTTAACCTACACTTTAAATAAAATATCACAAACAAAAATCAAAAAAAAAAAAATAATTTTATCCTCCCCAAGACCCTAAAACCGGATTTACCCTTTCCCACACTCCACCATACTCCATTTTTCCATAAAACCATTAGTACACTGCATTCCCTTACATGCTAACTAACTATTTCTTTCACCATTTCAAAGTTTTTTTTTTCTCTCCCTCTTCTTGGTCCTTGGCTGCTGATATTATACAACACCACCATCACCCATTCTCACAGATTATTAACTCCTTTTAGGCTTTATAACACCATCCTCTTGCCTCTTACAAAGTTTGGTGTAGCTTCTTGAAGATTTGAGGGTGTTTAGGACTAGTTTTCTTGGTGACTTCTTGAGCCAATTTGATTGGGGTTTTATTGGGAAAACAAGTTTTGGTGATATTTTAGGGCTAAGTAGTGTTAATCGCTGGTGGCGCGCGATTTAGGGTTGCATTGGTGTGGACCAGCCCTAGGCAAGAAGAGAAGAGAGTGTTTTTGTTTGTCTGTTTTCTAGCTCAAAATCCACCCTTAGTAAGATCTATTCTTTATTCTCAATTTTTATTTCATTTTTGGACCATGCTAAAGGGATGTTGATTAGAAAATATTAAGTTTTATGTTTACTAATGTGTCTATTACATTAGTGTATGGCTTTTGTGTTAAATTTTAAGAAATAACATGATGTTTGGATTGGATTATAATCGAGTTTGAATAACGGTTTTTACAAAACAGTAGCAAAAACCAGGTTGGATTACGAGATATTTTTTGGTAATTGAGGTACCTGGTAAATTTAAATAATGATGTTGGTATGTGTCTAAGGGATATGTGTTAATTGGATAGAGCGTATCTCCTGCCGGTTGAGATAGATACGGCCAATTTACTAAAACTATCAATTTTTGCACTCAGTTGGGATAAGGTGTTATAACCATTATTTTTGCACTAACTTTCTGAAATAAAAAGTTGTTCACTGTAGGGCGGTACACTTATTGCTACCATCTCCAAGTGGTATCGTTTATAGCATGTATAAGATTTGATTTATGATCATTTTCGTGGGTGGAATATTTCAGAAAATAAAATTGTTTTGACCATAGAGGGTGGTAAAATTGTAATTTCACACAGGATATTGACCCCTGACAGTGAGGCCTAGATTTTGAAAAGTAGACTCAAAATGCTTTGAGGTAAAAGCGCATACTCGTATGAAATTACGGGATTTTGATTTTTGATTCAACAGAGTTGAAAGATTTCAGAAATGTGTAATATTGAAAGTTATAGACGTAAAACCAAAACGGGATATATTTGTAGTGAGGTGTCGGTGTAAAGAGTAAAGTAAAAATACATGGTATGAATGACATATTCATACAGATTGGGACATTGAATTTAGTAAAATTGGTCATAAAAAACTTGAATGCATTGGCCATGCTAGATCGGACATAAGTAAAACTTTATTAAAGTCTTCTTTGATTTCATCTTCTTTCGCGTAAGTTTTAGAATTTGTTTTTTCTAGAGTAGCGCCTTTTATTTTAGGTTCGCTCTTATGGAGTATTTGTTTACTTCAGCTCTTATATTAATTGATATTACGTTAGCTCAAGGTGAGTTCATTGCCCCCTTTTCTCCTTTAATGGTTTTCTTAAATTATTTTTGGGGTGAGGATACATGCTTGTTTTACCGAATAGCTTATCGGTTACTATTACATAAGCGTTACATGAATGTTTTTACTAAATCTTTTGCTTATCTACCACATGATTTCCAATACATGTTTGATACATGCTTGTTTTACCGAATAGCTTATCGGTTACTATTACTTAAGGGTACATTGAATGTTTTACTAAAGCTTTTGCTTTATCTACCACATGTTTCTAATACATGTTTGATACATGCCTGTTTTATAAAACTGGAACACAAGAAACTTTTGGTATGATGGACCTAAATATCGAGGTCAATTGCAAGAGTAAGTTATTGCCAAAGATCCCCTCATCATGAAACTGTTAATTGCCTTATAATGGGTAGCGCTTAGTACAAAATATATAGATCTATTGGGTTTGACGCCCTGTCCGGGGGTCTGAATCGAATCCTTTCGAGCTACCAGTCAAAGACGGACAATTTGTATTTAGAAGTTAGGGTTATAAGGCAATTATACCTAGTTATGGGGCAACATGATTTACATACAAGTATGTGTTTATCGTCAAGGCTTCGGTGTCATGAGCTCAATGCAATCAAGATTTATACATTGCATTCGTTGCAATGTATTCTGTTTGAATTATACTTTGAAAATTACTGTCGTCTGGTGATTAAACCTTGGGTGCACTATTGAGCCAATAACTTGACTTATTAAAAACATTACTTGAATTTCGATAATCAATTCTTCTCATAAATGCTGTAACGCTACTTTTCTTTTGGAAATATTTCTTGAACTATTTCAATACTGCTTTTACTTAAACCTATGAATTCACCAACATTATTGTTGACGTTTTATGATGTATTTTCTTCAGGTTTATTATATTTGCTAGACTGAGCATTGGAGCCCCCCACCCACCCCATCAAAACAGCATTTGAGTCGCAGTGTGATATCAAAAACTCAAGGACTGGTTTTTCTTCACATTCGATAACTATTTTTCCTTAAATATACAAAATGAGTCACATTGAAATCTTGTAAAATTGGTGAAAGAAATATTTGGGACTGATTTACTTCTTGATTTATTTAAATCGAATGTGACATTTTATTAAACGTCTCTTTTGAGGTCGTTTTCTGTAACTTGTACTTTATACTATGAAGTGGCACCCCAAAGTGGTATTCCGCTGCGTTGTGATTTTATGGGGGTGTCACAGATTGGTATCAGAGCACTCGTTATAGCGAACTAGGTCGTTTTCAAAACCCTAGACTATAACCGTTTTTCAAAAAAAATTTAAGAGTCTTTCACCATTGTCCGATATCCATGCGCGCTTGCTCCCAGGTAATTTATATGCTCTCTTTTGCTTCTTTACTGCTATTACATTAATAATTTGTATATAATACTTGGTTATTATTTCGCTCTCATACGTCTATCTTATGACGTCATACTATTTGCTTCATAGCGGCCGATTATATATATACGTTGCTTACTCCGACTATCGCGTACTTCCTGTTTTCTTATTTTCTCCTTCGAACGTCAATTCTTAATTGTTATTATTTGGATACTCGTACATGTAGTGCATAGTATATGGTAAGTTCTTAATAGTTCTTTTACTTCATATTATATGAGCGTTGCGATGATCTCTGAAACATTAAGTGACTTTATTTATTTCCTTTTTGATAATATTGACATTCGGGGTACGTTGTCAAATCCACTAGTTATTTTATTGTTCGACTATCCGAGTCCGAACACTCTTCTTATGCTTTTGAATCGCGTATGTTGTGTTGTAATCCATTGTTTTGAAATCTTTCTAATTAGATGGATAGTGCGGCTTTATCTTGTCCACATCGAATCGTGCTTCTTTTGGCACTTTACCTTTGGAACATGTTGGAAAACGTCTTATTACTCTTCTTAGTTTTTCTTCTTGGATTTTGAGAATCATGGCCATCAGGTAGACACTCCTTTTTGCTTAATGTAGCATTGTTTGCTATTGTGATCTGTCGGCCAGCTTAAGTAGGATGATTTTTTAATGTCTTATTGAATTGAATTAGGACGCTTCTTCATTTGAATAAGGAAATTATAAACCACCGAACCATAAGTTCATAATTCATCACTTATATGGATTGGGACGCCTCTTTATGTAAGTGACGAATTGTGAATGAGTGGGCTTATGTGTATCTGGCATAGCGTGCGTTCGTTTGTACGAATCATTCTTTGGGCTATGAACTTCTTTCGACTCGTGATTTGTTATATGGGATTTTCTGAATGTGTATTGACCGCCGCGAACTTGATGAGCTAATAGTAATGAACCATCAACTGCTTCCAAGAATTGACGACTTGTTAAATTCCTCGTTTCCAATGGCCTCTTCTTCGATTCATGTATTTTATCTTTTCTTTTAAGATTTCTCACGACATTCAATCCGTTCTCTTATGCACGTTGCATGTATTTGATGTTTTGGCTTTTTCTCATTTAGTTTTGTTAGAAACCTCGACGACGACATGAGTATAACCGCAACTCTTCTTGAGCAAGTGTAAAGCGAACAGGAGAAATCGAAGCGCGGGAAGGCGCTCCCTTAAGGAAGGGAGGATGTAACATTCCGTATTCAAGGTCATTATTTTACTCCGAGCTTTAATTCTATTTTCATTTTTAAGCGAGTTGTTAAGTTTTACGTCTACCCGATTTAGTAAGAAATTCTCGTTTTTAGCTTTTGCGTGAGCCGTAATTAGAAACCTATTCCGTACTTCGATCGTAAGTATTTTTAAACCTCATATTATTCCCCAATAATTATAATTCTCATCATTTTCATTTTCCGTTGTGATTCGCGTTTCCGAATTTTCTTGCTAAAACTCGCGTTTATACCTTAAACCTTACCTTTTTCTTTTATAACCTTATCCTACACTTTAATTAAACTATCACAAACAAAAATCAAAAAAAAAATAATTTTAGCCTCCCCAAGACCCTAAAACCGGATTTACCCTTTCCCACACTCCACCATACTCCATTTTTCCATAAAACCACTCATTACACTTCATTTCCCATACATGCAAACTAACTATTCATTTCACCATTTCAAAAGTTTTTTTTTCTCTCCTTCTTCTTGGTCCTTGGCTGCTGAATTCATACAACACCACCATCACCATCTCACAAAATTATTCAACTCATTTTAGGCTTTATAACACCATCTCTTGCATTTCTTGCAAGTTTGGTTATAGTATTCTTGAAGATTTGAAGGTGTTTAGGACTAGTTTTCTTGGTGATTCTTGAAGCCATTTGATTGGGTTTTATTGGGAAGAAAGGTTCTTGGTTGCTATTTTAGGCTAAGAAAGTGTTCAATCGATGGATCTTAAGGGTTGCATTGGTTTGGACCAGCCCTAGCCAAGAATGAGAGGTTTTTGTTTGTTGATTTCATCTAGCTCAAATCCCACCCTTTGTATGATCTATTCTTTTTTCTCGTTTTTATTTCGTTTTTTGGACCATGCAACATGGATGTTAGGATTATGAAAAATATTAAGTTCTGATGTTTACTTATGTGTCTAATCCTTTGTTTATGGCAGGTGTTAAATTTTTAAGAGAATAAAATGATGTTTGGATTGGATTATAATAGAGTTATGAAACTGTTTTTACAACAGTAGCAAAACAGATGGATTACGAAATATTTTTGGTAATAGGGTACCTGGTAAATTTAATAATGATGTTGGTATGTGTCTAAAGGTATATGTGGTTATTGGGATAGAGGCCGTATCTACTAGGATGAGCTAGATTTACGGCTATTTTCTAAAACTAGTCAACTTTTTGCACTAGTTGGGATCATGGGGTATAACCCCATTTTTTTTTGCACTAACTTTCCTGAAATAAAAAGTTGTTCCTGTAGGGGACACCTTTATAGCTACCATCTTCCATGTGGGTCTCACGTTTTAGCTATGTTTAGATTTTGATTTTTGATCATTTCGTGGAGTTGAGGGGAAATATTCAGAATTAAATTGTTTTGACATAGAAGGGTTAAAATGGTAATTTTCACACAGGATCATGGACCCCCTGGACAGTGTGGCCTAGATTTTTGAAAAAGTAGACTCAATATGCTTTCTGGAGGTTGGAAAGCCTTCATATCGTGTGAATTAGGATTTTGAGTTATGATTCAACTATAGTTGAAAGATTTAGAAATGTGTAAATGGATAGTTAACTAGCCGTAAAACCAAAACGGGTATTTGTGTGAGTTGACGGGTAAAGAGTAAAGTAAAAACATGGTATGAATAACATATTCATACAGATTGGGACACTTGAATTTAGGTAAAATTGGTCAATAAAAACTTGAATGCAATGCCATGCTAGATCGGACATAAGTAAACTTTGTAAAGTCATCTATTTATTTGATTTTCATTTCTTTCGCCGTAAGTATTAGATTGTTTTTCTTAGGTGCGCCTTTTGATTTAGGTCGCTCTTAGGAGTTTTGTCTTACTTCGGCTCTTATATAATTGATATTACCGTTGGCTCACAAGGGTGAGTTCATAGGGGGGCCCCCCGCCTTTCTCATTTATGGTTTTCTTAATTATTTTTGGAGGGGAGGATACATGCTTGTTTTACCGACTAACTTATCGGTTACTTTAATAGCGTTACATGAATGTTTTACTAAAGCTTTTGCTTATTACCACATGATATCTAATACAATGTTTGATACTTTCTTGTTTTACCGATTATTATCGGGTAACTACTACTTAGCGTTACATGAATGTTTTTACTAAAGCTTTTGCTTATCTACCACATGATTTCTAATACATGTTTGATACATGCTTGTTTTATAAACTGGACACAAGAAACTTTATGGTATGCTGGACCCAAATATGAGGTCAATGCATGAGTAGTATTAGCCAAAGACCCCACATCATGAACTGTTAATTGCCTATAATTGGGTAAGCGCTAGTACAAATAAATAGATCTATTGGGTGTGGACGCTGTCCGTGGGGTCTGAATCGAATCCTTTGAGCACCCAGTCAACGGACAATTTGTATTTAGAAGTTAGGTATAAGGCAATAATACTAGTTAGGGGGGCAACATGGAATTCATACAGGATATGTGTTAACGTCAAGCGCTGCGGTGTCATGTGATCAATGCAATCAAGTTTTATACATTGCTTCGTTGAAATTGTATTATGTTGAATTTATTACTTTGAAATACTGTTCGTGGGCTGATTCTTAAAACCTTGTGGTCCACTATGAGCCAATTACTTGACGTATTAAAACATACTTGAATTTCGATACAATTCTTCTAAATGCTGTACGCTTCTTTTTTACTAGATATATTCTTGAACTATTTCAATACGGCTTTTTACTTAAACCTATGAATTCACTAAACATATTGTTCTGAAGTTTTTGCATGTTATTTTCTCAGGTGATTATACTTGCTGCTGAGCATTGGGAGCATTTGCTAATGTTAGTCGCTTTGTGGATATCAAAACTCAAAGACTTGGTTTTTCTTCACTTCGATAACTATTTTTCCTTAAATATACAAATGAGTCAGATTGAATCTTGTACAAATTGTTGAAAAAGAAATTTTGGGACATGAATTTTCTCTGATTTATTTAAATCGAAGAATGTGACATTTTATTAAACGTCTCGTTTGAGGTCGTTTTCTGTAACTTGTACTTTATACTATGAAGTGGCACCCCAAAGTGGTATTCCGCTGCGTTGTGATTTTATGGGGGTGTCACAGTTCATCGTAAAATAAAACATAAACAAGTATTTAGTAGTAAATATTCATTTCAAACTTATATCACTCCAAGGTATGAATATAACAAACACATAATGCTTGATGCATTTTTATGATCAAGGAAACTTTATAAATTGTTGTAAACTTTTTAAATTTCATCACAATACATTTTTTTACATTTAAAAGATATGTTTTTATTCAATAATAACATTTTGAATTGATAAATTTTCGGACCTAAAACGGCTAGAAATGGTCCAGTAAACACCTCCCCTGAATAGGACAAAAAGGGAGCGTCTGAATAAGGGGCGGCCCCCTTAATTACATGGGCGGCCCCCTTAATTTTAAGGGGGCCGGCCATAGACCCCGCTCCTCCTTTTTGTCCTATAAATACTGGACTATTCCCCAACATTTTTCTCACCTTTTGCACTCATTCTTTCTGCTTAAAACAGCCCACATATCCTCTCTAAAATCCTTTGATCATTTAATCATTTAGCTTTGTTTCCAAGTGATCCAAGCTCAATTCCTCAAGTGCAAGAGAAGAATACTTCCATCATCTAGTGAAGAAGTATTACACCCCAAAATCCATATTGCAATCTTGTTGCATCCATATCATACCTTGTAAATCTTTTGTAAATCTTGTAAAGTTGTGTAGTTGTTAGGATTTGGTGATTGTTGTAAGTATAGTTGGATCTTGGTGATCCTTTTTAGTAGTGTTAGATAGTTGTGATATAAGTAGTGTGGTGAGAAGAAGTTGTGAAGGTGTGAAGTTGTGAAGATTGAAGAAGTTGTGTAGTCGTGATCAAGGTGTGAAGATAAGTTGTGTAGTGAAGTTGTGAAGTAGTTGTGAAGTTGTGAAGTCGTGAACTAGTCGTGAAGTTGTGTTGTGATAGATTGGTTCTAGCTAAGATTAGAACTCGACATCTAGCTTAGTGTCGGAAATTGATATAAGCAACGTTGTGTACGGTTTTCTCCGCCATAAGGGAGCTTGTTGACATAGTGAAGAAAACTCTCGAGTTTGGTGCTCGGGGAGTGGAGTAGGCCGAAGAAGAGCTTCGTAACCGAACCACTATAAATCCTTGTGTTGCGGTTTGATCTTTCCAACTCTTATCTTTTATTTACTTCTACATATTTACATTGTTCATATTGTGCAAGTATTGAATTCACAAAATGTCAAATCTAAGTTTTAATAAACAAATTTTAAATATTAAATTAAAAAGCGGTAAACTATTCAACCCCCCCTTATAGTTTTCCACAATTGGTATCAGAGCCACGTTAAACAAAATTTTTAAAATAAATTGTATTTTAAAACTTGAATCAATCTATGAAATCGGAAAAATATTTAGAAGGACAATCTATGTAAAGACCATCACTTTTTAAAAGTGATGGATTTATTTATCGGAAAAATAGATTCGAAACTTATGTGAAGTCAAAAGATCTATCTTTGGCATGTTATTACCGATGGTGATTTTCCTCATATTCAATTTAATCCCGAAACTAAAAAGGATAAAATTGTATCTTTTCATAAACAAGATGATGATCTTAAAAAGAAACTTGCAAAAAATAATGAAGCTAAAATGGTAATTTATAATGCTTTGCCACGTAAAGAATACGAAAAAAAATTTATGTGTCAAACCGCAAAAGAAATTTGGGATACTTTACTAATCACTCATCAAGGTAATAATCAAGTCAAAGCTAACAAAAGGAATTCCATTAAATTAACCGACTGTCCTCTTTTTGGTATTTTTTCATCGATTCAATAGATCAAAATTCTAAAGATCATGTTTATTAAGGTACTAAAATTAATTTATATTTAATAATTTGTATTCCCCCTAATAACAAAACATATTTAAACACATCACTGACACATAATACTTATCCAAGAAGAAATCAAATTGAGGCTGAACAAGAGAAAGTTGGCATTTGGAAGAACAGAAGATGATGGGAAGAGTGTTTGTAAAGAGGTTTGAAAAGAGGAAGTGATGTTACTTGGTTGAAAAAGAAAAAGAATGGTAAATTATGAAGAGGGAAGAATAAAATAAGGCAGCTCTTATGATTCAGATCATTGGAATGCATCAACCTCTAGATAGTAAAACTGTAAATATCCACCGTTCTCGTGATTTTTTAAGCTTACTACTTTGGGCGCGACATAATGCCATTGGCGTAAAGGATATAGGGTCCCAATCACTTATCTGATCATGATAAACTCAATTTCTAAAAGATGTTAAGAGCCTTGGGGCTGAGGAATATAAATTACTAGCTTTCTTGAATTTAGATTCAAATCGATAAAATTTATATAGAAATTCCAATTTACTTGTAATGTGTTTGTGAAGGAACTTCACCCCTAACATGGCCACAGACAGAGTACATCTAGCATGATGATTTTTACATCTATCTTCGGGTCAGCGGCCTACGTGATGTAGGTTTCCATTGGTGCAAAGATGTTTGGTTTGACCGAAGGTTTTAGGAGAGTTAGTGTATTAGGATCCTGCTAAGAAAGGTTGGAAATGGATGAGGTAATTATATATACAACCCTTTATTCGTAGATTGATGTTGTATTCTGTATTGAATTAGATTTATAGTATATCTATGGTTAAGAACACATAGAATAGTGGGTCAATTACTGTGGCAAGTTTAGACCTTTAGGTCTGATTGGGTCGATGGTTGTTGCTTTATTTTGTTCAGATTCTCTTACAAAGACACCATTCCCCGTGTTGTAAATGACTGACAGGAAAGATATCCCCCCGGTACAAGGTTGCATGGAAGGATGTGGACCAGGTTATGCTTATACTTAATGTCTCGCTTTTATTTTTTAATCGTAGCACCTTTGATTAAACGTCAAATTTTATTTTTAATATGTAGGTCTTTATGCCTATTAATGAAACTGATAGCCACTGGTGTCTAGCACAATTAGATTTACGGTCAGGAGTTGTCACATTCTATGATAGCGGTATAATGTATGATCCTGAATGGCGTGTCTGGTATATCACACTAAGGGAGTGTTTACAGGTAACCTTTATTACTCCATAACAATCTACATTTTATGAAACGGACCTGCGTCTGTATTTTCATTTTAAACTAAAGTAGTTGGTGTTAAGATTATTAACTTTAGTGATGCGAACAATGGTCGACTTTATAAAGATAAATTCTTGGGAGACTAGTTTATATTTGGTTATTAATATTTGGGAGATTAGTTGTTATTTAAGTAAATATTATATATTTAACCAAGTGTCCAAGTGGGAGTTTGACAATAAGAATACCATTAAATGTTGACATGACTCAACTATACACTGCCTTAACTGCTCAAGATATCACTCAAACCATGGGAGACTTATTTAGGTTTGGTTCAGTATCTTTGGGAGACTATTTTTTAATTATTTTATTAGTTTGTTATTAAGCCAGTGGTTGTTTAACAGTTAAAGACCCAACCTGTAATGGCATAATATGTGTAAATGCATATGCAATGACTATAAAAGGATACAACATTAGATGCCTTATCTGATGAATGAATGCTTGTGTTGTTTTGTTTATATATCTATTCGACCCTAATTAGTAAATAGTTCATTTTTTTCCTTAATTGACTCCCTAGGAGTTGTTAGGTGAAAATCTTTGGGATGCTTTGTTTACAATCTTTTAGAATAACAATAAACTTAAATGTTGACATGACTCATCTATTAAGAATTAAATACAAAACCTGTAAAGGTAGGTTAAGTGTAAATGCATATGCAATGCCTAAAAATGGATAGACTACAAGATGACTTAAATGAACAAGATATGAGGCAATCACTGGGAGACTAGATAGTTTTTGTTTAATAAACTTTGAGAGACTAATTTGCAATGGTAGAATAACTATTTATATTTGGTTAAAATATCTTGGTGACTAATTTATAATTAATTTTGATTTAAAAAATATTAGAGATTAGTTTGCAATTACATAACAAGTATTCACGCACAAACACCCTCCCTCTTATCTGATTAAGATATGAATCATTGGCTGGTAGACTTGTTATATGTTTGTTTAAAAGCTTTGGTATGCTATGTTGCCATTTTTTAAAGAATTTCATTTTATAGACTAGTACTAGTTTGACAATAAGAATACACTTAAATGTTGACATGACTCAACTATTCACAAATAAAAACCCACCTGTAATTGCAGAATAACTATAATTTGAACAAAGTTGATGTTTTACTATTATAACACAAATAATTCCTGTTACTAGTTCAGTTGTAAGTGGCTGTTTGACTATTAAAATAAAAAAATTATTTTTGTGACATAACCAAAATGTTCACAACTTCCCATCCTCCTTAACTGCTAGTATATTTTTGTCTCATACTTGTTTTGATCTTTATAGACCCCCTATATTTTTTGGGGAAATACACCATATTAAAAAAATGGCTTAGTCGGTGATAGTTCAATACATAGATAACGCGTACATGATTAATGTTTGAAATTAAAAAGGTTGTATATAATTAACCGATTTATCTACGTTTATAAGAAATAACATAACCTTTGCATTAACAGAAAAATAAACATAGGTGCCCCTTAATATTAACAAGTAGATTAAATTAGTCAATAAGTAAACCCCTCATTAAGTTCATGTTTACTTTCTAGAAGGGAATGCCCTTCTATTTATATCCATGCACACCCAATATTTCATCAACACTCCATCATTTGAAATGTCTGACTTCATACCCATTGAGCTAAAATATGATATAATCAATCGCCTTCCTGTTAAGTCCATACTTGCATTCCAAAACGTTTCAAAACAATGGAAGTCTTACATAGACTCATCCGATTTCATTCAACAATACGGTTGTCGTGAAACTGCTAATTGTTCATTTACCTTAACATATGAACAAGGCTTCCAGAGTTTCATGCGTATGGTTAACGAAGATTTCCAATTCACACCACTCAATTCAAATCTACAACTTTCATGTCTTTCACCTATTGGCACTTTTGAAGGTATATGATGTTTTTCTTATGGATCAAATATGATGACTGTTCTATGGAACCCATCCATTAGAAAATCCATAGGGGTATTCGTCCCTTACTTCGTCAGTCAACTAGGAGCTGAAAAATTGTCCTTTGGTTTTGGTGTCCGATCGAACACTTTAGACCCACCACTTCTAAAGATTTCTTACCCCTATGGTGGTCATGGGCCATGGTTTGTGAATGTGTATACTGTGAGCACAAGCAACTGGTACCCGGTTGAGAACCATCAATTGCCAAGAGAAATAGTTAGAATTAGAAAGCGTTCAGGTCAAGCTGTGTTAGGACGTTTTATTTACTAGGTAGGTTACAAAAAGATCCTAGGTGATGATGGTTTTCTTGCAAAAACTTATGTCCTTGTATCCTTCGATTTGATAAATCACCATTTCCAAGTCTTTGAAATACCACAACCGCCGAGAGATGTGCTTCCATCTCCTCTCCACATTTCGCAGACCCGATCCTCGGTTGTTCTGTCAAGAACATTCTTAGTTGGTGACATCGTACTTCTTTGTGGATAGGATTTAGCTGTCGACGGTTCTTCTGTTACGTCATTTAGCATGATATTTAGCATTCCCACCACTAATTCTGTCAAATTAATTGGTTTCACTAACAATGATGCACCAACTATTGAAGTAGATGAACTCGGGTATCAACTGGCTCACACCCTACAAGTTTACGATCCTGTTTCTGAAGAGTTTTGAGGCGTGTGTATGGAAGCTGATGGTGGCTCATTTTACATTGGCCCTTACAAGGAGTTACTTATTCTACTAAATCGCAGGGATCATTCACTCTGCAGTTTAACCCTCTAGTCTGATTATCGATCTTAGGATGTATGTTTTATGTAACCAGTTTATGATTTCCATGTTTCAGGTCTATGTTTTTCCTTATATGTTATGTTATTGTATAATGATCAGTTTTGGTAACCTTCATGATGGTTATCTATTATGTAATATGAATGATAAGTTTTGGTAACCTCTATATTGGTTATCTATTTTGTCTATACAAACACGTGCTTAGCTATTTAAACTACATTTGTTTATAGGCAAAACTTCCAAAAGTATTAATCCAGGCCGAAGTTTTTAAGACAAAGAGAATAGATCCAACAACATACAACATAACCTTCAGGAATGCAACGAATGTTCTAAAGCTGGGCGGTGTATTTGGGGATTGCGGTATATGGGCATGTATATTTTTATACCGCTTGTCACATGACATCTCGTTGGATGTTGGAAATCCTATCCAGACTGCATTAGCTTATCGTGGACAAATGGCAAAGTTTTTTTAAACACAGTGTTGGTATTTGGTAACTATGGTATGAAGGATTTGCTTAAGAAATATGACCAGAACTTTGATTTATTATGTGGTTGTTTAACTTTTTTCTTCAAACTTTGTATTTCGTAACATATGTAACTTAAACATTTAGTCCTATTGTTTTTAAACCGTTGAATAGGATAGGTCACAACTGTTGACGTTTCTAAAAGATCATAACCATTTGTATATACAATCTATATATTGGATAGGAAGCAAACACTTGAATAAATACCCAAAACCAATAAGCCTGCTAGTTCAAACAATGGCAGACAATAAACAAATCGACAGTTAGATAGAATTACAATAAAACGAAGGGCATTTAAGTGAATTTAAATATGCTACAAAAAGAACAAATTATGCACTTATGTAGGTGGTTTTATTTTCATAAGAGACAAAGAACGACATCAAAACTTGGAAAGCGTTAACCTTTTTTTAAAAACAGCAACTTCCCCATAAGGTAATCCGTGTTGAAATAATGAATCAATTGAAGGATTCACAGTTACGCACATTTGAGATAAAGGAATTCGTTGGAGCGATGTAGAAACTTAAAGGTGTTCAACCGAAGAAGAAAGTTTAAAAATATGATTATCTAGTTAATTTAATGTTTCATGTAATTTATCATGTTTAATGTGCTGACCTAATAATGATTATAAAAAATATGATTATATAGTTAATTTTATGTTTTTACCTAATATTGGATTTGCATAAAAATATATGTATTACATAACATCTGAAAGGCATAACAAATAATACAATCAACATTAATACAATAAACTACAAATCATCCAAGTGATATGATTCATACGGTGTTGACGATTCACCTTTTAACTGATGAAACATATAACCTTGTGAAGTAGACGGCTGTGAGGGGTCATAATTATTAGCGGTAGTTGACTCTTCCTGCTGTGTCATCCAGTTGTTCATCGGATTATATGAATATTGCCTACATTCAACGGGACCAGCCCACTTACTTATTCCCATTGCATCTTCGGTAAACTGTACAGGTAAAATCTGAGTAGGACATGAATTTACGTTTGTCCTTCGCTTCTGAGGTGTCTTTGGCTGTTAAACAGCAATACGTTATAATAAGTACATATTATTTAATTTCATGTATACACCTTGTTGAGTGGTTAATATATCTTACCTCTTGTGCTTCCAAATCATACCAGTCCTAGTATATCCTGACATTCCTTGCCCGTTCTTCATCCAGCAGTGCCTCCGCGGTTAAATGTTCCTGCGTCATGTGGGTCTTGTTTGACATCCGTTTCTGCCTGTGCGTTCCCTATCAATATTTTATATGGGTTACATACCATTAATTTTGCATTATTAAACAGAAACAAAAGTTCTCAGTATGTATCTTTATAAATAATACTTACCTGTAGTATTCATAAATAATACTTACCTATTGACTAGGTAATGGATGCGTACACGAGTTTCAGTTGTTTTCCTCTGATACCACACCTAGTGCATCCATCGAGAGAAGGTGCTTGATCGTCAGTTAAACTCAACCTTTTAATTATATAAATATATAATAAATATATAAATAATAAGGCTAAAGTAAGTATTCCGAGAGGCTTTTAAAAGATTCGTTTCTATCCAAAACAAAATCCCTCAAAAATCTACCCGGGTCGTAGTCCCAACGAGGTGTGAATTGAAAATTGAGAACGTTTGTGATCGCGTGAATTGAATGGATTAAGATTTTTTTGATTGGATTACTAATTCTACACTTAAAATGCAAAAACGAATAAAGGAAACCTAAAAATGAAAGCGAATAAGGCTAAAACACGAAAAACGAGAACGAGATTCTAATCCCGTTCTTTAAAAATCGAAATCCTAAAAAATTAACCCTACGAGTGCAAATTTAATTTTCCTAAGTGCTAAATGATAAAAGAAAATTTTGAAAAAAGAATTATATTTTTTTGAATTTTTTATAATTTTTTATGAATTAAAAACTGTTTTAAAAAGAAAAATTAATTAAAAATAGTAAACAAATTTGGAAAAATCTAAAAAAAAATACAGAAAGAAACAGTCTTTGAGAGTTGTTGATTACTATGAAAAATAAGTGAGAAACCAACTATCTAATTAAGCTGTTTTAAGCTGAATAATGGCTTATGGCGTAAAAGGGGCTATATAGGCTATATAAATATTGAAAGGGGTTGATACTTATCCAGATGGCCCTTACTGGTGCCACTGGTTTATGTGGGCGGGGGGGGAGGGGGCGGAGTTGGAGGGGGGTGGGATGTGGGGTTAGCGGGACGTGCAGGTGAGGGGGGGGGTGTGTTGATGTTGTGGGTAGCAGTTTCTTTGTTTGATATGATGTGTACGAGTGAGGTAATTGGGTCGTGTGTCTCTTGGCCTGTGCTTCTTTTTGTCAAAGTTATTGTTGTTTAAGATTTTCTCGCTTTAGTCAATATGTATGAAAACAGAGACAAAAAAATTAAGATAAGTAAAACTTGTAAGACTCACAAAAATAAGCAAATTTAAAAAAGTGACTTTTTTACAAAGCTCAAAATAAGCTGCTAAATAAGCAAACAAAAAGTGGCAGTTTTAACTTTTTTGCTCTAAGTCTTAAGGTAGCTAAACTGTTTGGAAATTTATGACTAAATAAGCCAAAAGAAAGCAAGATAAGCAAAAATAATTATCTACCTAACCTAAATAAGCACTATGAACTAGAATAAGCCAAGGAAGTACAAACAGATAAGCACAAAAAGGGAAATAAGCTCTAAGCTAAAAGTGGCAGGTAAACAGCCTAAGGACCAACTGTGGAGCTTATTTTTAAGCTCTTTAATTCAACCTTATGGGATTAAGGCTTATACCAGCATAAAGCTTGGCTTATAGGCTACTATTATCAGCAAAGAAGAAAGAATTTGAAAATCAAATAAGCCTTGAAAAGGGCTTATGAAAAGTGCTGACACACTCAGTATATGCTGAGTTAGTGTTTTGAAAAGACAAAATGGTTACTTTTAAGCTTAAAATAAGGTGTGATAACAGAACCTTATGAACAAATGACCTCAAAACAGATGGAATTTAAACCTCAAAGAACAACTATAAACAATAAAAATTAAGTTTGAAATTCAGAATAAGCTAGAAAAGCATTTTGAAAAAAGCTGTTTTTAAAAGAAGAGGACACTTAACAATATTAGGCAGTTTTTGATAAAAACAAAAGGAAACCTAAAAGTAACTAACCTACTGCATTAGACACTTAAAACAAGACTCAAAAGTTGGTTTTAAAAAAGTAAATCAAATAAGCACTTCAAACTGTTTTGTGAACCACAGTTTTCAAAGACACTTAGAAAAACTTAAAATATAACTCAAAGACTTAAAAACTTGGAAAAATAGATCAAAAACAACTTACAAAGGGCTGTCAAAGATAGCCAAGTGACCCAA
Organism: Tanacetum coccineum; assembly: GCA_026074375.1. Lineage (NCBI taxonomy): Eukaryota > Viridiplantae > Streptophyta > Magnoliopsida > Asterales > Asteraceae > Tanacetum > Tanacetum coccineum. The sequence continues at coordinate 26,909 of BQNB010006997.1, read as the reverse complement.
ATGGTTTTTAACCCAATATGACCCACTTTGACTTCTTATACCAAACACCCCTTTAAGTTTTAAAATCAAAATTTTAAACTGATTTGTGAAGAGTTAAGCAAAGTTTTGTGAAAACAGTTGACAATAAGGCAAGGTTTAGCAAAAATAAGCATAAAAGACACAGCAATAAGCAATTAAATAAGCACGCAAGTAATAAGCAGATTCAAGGCAAATAAAGGACAGATTTAACATAAAACTTAAACAAAGCACATAAAAGCAAATAACAAACATAAACAAGCATAAACAACAATAATAAGCAAGAAAAAGCAATAATAAGCAGAAAATAAGCTAATGAACAGTAAAATGCCAAAATTTGAAAAAAGTGAACTTACAAAAGTCCAAGCTTTTGGCAAGGGAATAAGCTCTCAAACAGCTTATAGACCAACCTATATGCTTCCCAAGAAGCTCTAACCCAAGGCCATCCAAGATATACCTTGCTCCTTTGCTTTGACAGTTTCCCTTTTTTTGTGATTTTTTTGATTTTTTGACAGAAAAGAAAACAAGCTTTCAAATAAGTTTTGAATGACTCAAAAGCTTATACAAAGGCTTATAAACAGTATTTAAATGACAAGTAAGCTTAAATGACAATAATTAAAGAAAAACAGTAAATTTCATTAACTTAAGAAAAGGTACAGTGCAAGTATTTAAAAGACAGATAATTAAATGACAGGTAAATAAAAATGCAGTATTTAAAATGGTACAAATTGTTAATACAAATGCATGGACTTAACAAATTCGACCAAGACATAAGCTACACTAAGGTCCTACATTTATACTAAGTCTTGGTCCTCTTGTTGTGCTTCTTTGGTGAGAGAGTTCAAGAGCTGTGTTTTTGTTATGAGGTAAGTTTAAAAAAACAATCTTGGCCATTAAAATTTGCTTGGAGCCCAATCCCTTTGATCATAACCTTTCATCTTGTTGTCGTTTTCATTGTCCAATAGGTGGGTTTAGGATTGCCAACTTGGCCTTTGACTTCTTGGGGTGGGGTGAGGGTTGGAGAGTGATGTTTTGTAGTTTTGTTGCAGGGTGAGTGAAAACGACAGAGGAACAGTACAAATAGGGTTTTGGCGGGAAGTGTTTGTGTTAAACTGGTGCAGGGTGGAAGTTTTGTATTATGGCAAGAAAGGTCCCTCAACATATATGGTTGTATTACACTGGAAGTCCCTTGAGGTGTGTAACAGTTTTAGAACTTGGCAAGTTTAGTCCCTAATCGTGTATGGTGTTATTACACGGACAGTCCTAAAAGGACTAACGAAGTATAACTGGATGGGCTGTTTAGGGCTAATGTTGGTTAAAGGGGGAATTGGGCTTTTGGTACTGTTTGGGCCGGTTTGGTATAAAAGGGTATTGGGCCTTTTAGCTTTTAAGGCTTATATAGTCTTCATATAATACCTTAATGGGCTGACCCGACACATTAGATAGGTTCGGGTGGGCCCATTAAGTATTCTTCGGTTTCGGCTTTGACTTTGACCTTTGACTTTATGGGGTTGACTTTGACTTTTGTTGACTTTGGACTTTGACTTTTCACGCTTTTCCATTCCGTGCTCGTTTTGTCGTTTTTGGCTTCGTTTTTCGTCTTTTTGTTGGATATCCGTTTCCTGCACAATATAAATAAAAACATACAAATACAATGTATTTTTGGTACGTTTTTAGTCATTTAAGTATGATTTTAAAGGTCAAAGGTATGTGTATTTAGGCACATACCATTGCTTCCCCTTTTGAGAATATGCAGTTTGTATTTTTTGGTCTTCCAACTGGCTGTTTCACCATTACTGGTGGTAAGACCTATTGCAAGTCATTTGTTGCTTCTCACGTTGACACATCTTTTAACGGATACACAAGATCTCGGTACGTATCTTTAAGTGTATTATTCATAAACCATGGTTGTGCCCATAAGTTACAGTTAGTCAAACCATAAACTCTAGAAACAGCGCAAACATGTCCGCAAGGTAAACCAGAAAGTTTCCATTTGCGACACGTGCATTCGAAGTTTATACAATCAACCTGATGTACTGATTTGTTGTAAAAAACTTGGTAGACTTTCAATGAATCAATGCCGTTGACCTTCCAATTTAGACTCTTTAGCATTCCGTCCTTTACTTTTATGGCTGCCCAAGGAGTTAATTCATGATCCGGTGCGTCTATATTACAAAATAAGCATAATTAGCTTGTAATTAACATTAAGATTAAGTATATATATATATATATATATATATATATATATAATAATAATAATAATAATAACATAATAAAGAACCTTGGTATTTTTCTCCTTTTTTCTAATTACACCATTGTAAGCAAACCCCTGAAGTACTCTATAAAATCCTCGTTAACCAGGTATGTTACCTTTCCGAACAAACCTAGACAAAGAATTCACCGATTATAAGCAGTTAGAAGTCATGTAGTTGTAGCGATCTGTAGGGCAATATGCCCTTGACCATTTATCAAAACCCGCTATCTAAAGTTTTTGCACACCATCCGGTCAATAGCCACGCAATACAGCAAGTAAACTATCAAATTCATGCGTGGTGTAGGCTTTGCAAGTCTTACAAAATATACCCCTAATATTTTTACCTTTGAATTTGCAATTCATCATCAAATGTCGATCACAATATCCATGGAATGAGTTATTGAAAACCGTCTTACAAGCAAGGATGATTGCTGGATGTCTGTCAGATATGATGCACAAATTTGGAACCTCACCAATGCAATCTTTCAACCTGCTCATAAACCAGGTTCATGATGCACTGGTCTCGCCTTGAGTGACACCTATAGCAATAGGTAAAATCTGGTTGTTGCCGTCCATTTCAATAGCTACCAGATTTGTTCCTTTCACTACAAGAATCTGATGGAATACCCACGACAATTACCCACACCCATCTGTTTTAGGGTATTTACCCATCTAATACCCACCCATTACCCACGATTGGTGACTTAAAAAGTCAATCTTACTTTCCCTCAGATCTCCCACAAAATTACCCATACAAATAGCCACACAAAAATATTTGGTGTGTAATATGTGGGTAAATAATTGGCGCTGAAATATTTCTCATGAATTACCCACGTCCTGAGTTATCGTGAATATATATGTGGGTATTTAATAGGTAATTGTTATCTACCCACGGAATGCAAAAAATAATTTTATCGGTGGGTAAGTTTACATGGGTGGTTTGTGGGTGAACACTTACCCATGACTTTACCCGTCTTATTACTTGTATGGCAATTTGGTTGTAGGTATTTTCATGTGTAATTTATGGGTAAATAGTAATCATCTTATTACTTGTATGGCAATTTGGTTGTGCGCATTTTCGTGTTGTATAGTTAAGATAACCCTCATATTGACTTTGAAAGTTAACTTGGATCGAGGTCAATTTAAGTTTTGAGGTTTAACATTTTAGGTTGAGTGGAGCTCAGGTTTGACAGGCTCTGACTTATCTTTGCTCAAATTAAATTTGGTTGTTCTTCCATTGAGCCCCTATCAAGCTCGATCTAATATGTTATTCTACTCGTGAGATGGAGGGTTTGACGTGTGTATGGATTTGATAGGGTCCTCACCTTTGACGCAAACTGAGATGATTGATTTTGTGCCTGGTCGTGCGGTGATCGATGCAACACATTGTAAACGTGTCAAGTATGAGGCTAGGTGTGCAAATACTGGATATGGTTTTCTACCCTTTTCATTTTCTTCCCATGAGGAATTAGAGAAGGATGCGGTGGCTTTACTTAAGCGGATTCCAAAGTACTATGTGGCTAAAGACATTGGGGCACGTGCTGTTGTTCATATTTTTACCAAGATTAGTTTTTTTTAAACGACAGTTTTTTTCACCTTCTATACCACCTATCTCACAATATATCTTACAAATATCTTTGGCGATACTTAAACGCACAACAACTTACATACCACTAGACCAAATGCCTTGGATAGTAGGATTAGTTTTGCTATTGTTAAAAGAGTTGGGTCTTAATTAATATCTCTACTCCCCCACTAACTTTTTGTAAATATTTTTTTGAATAACGTGATGTTAAAATAAAAAATATAGTATAAAAAATAATAATATGCTAATAATAATAAAACTATTGTTATAATATTGGTAATATATTTAGCCTTGTGGTATCGTGTGCCACTAGGGATTCAAATAAAAAAGAAATATACAGTTATTCACCATCGGTTTCATTATGTGAGAAAATTTTGGCGGCCTTTTGTAAAAGTATTTGGCGCCCCTAGATATGTGGGGATCGTGGACCAGCGAATGCTTCTATAGAAGGATGAAGTTGCAGTTTAGGAGATATCAGAGAATTCATCGGAGAAGGTGTTATCACGATTCACCCTCTTTAACAAAAGATCCGGAGGCTTGGTAAAATGAAAGAGGAATTTATTCATTATAGAGAGAAAAGGGAAATGAGATGGGAAGTTGTATGTGTTGTTGAGAGAAAACACACAAACACACTTTTACAAAAGTGAGCTTCACCCCTCCATGGAAGTATAGAGGGGGTATTTATAGTACTAGTGACATACAACTATCATACTTAGTCATTATTAGTCCTTATATGTCACTCTATAAATGATCTAATGTAATTCCGGATATGTCACCATATTTTAAGGCTAACAATCTTCCCCCAATATGTGGACACATACGGAATTACTTACAATGTTCCTATCATGTACAAATACAACAGAAATAAAGTCTTCCAAAGCACTTCCAAAGCTGAAGATGTCTTCTGAGTTCTCCTTGTCTTGAAACTTGTACTCCAGCTTGGATCTTCATTGTCTTTACTTGTACAGGAACCATTGTAGTATGCATGAACTGGATTAACTTCCCCCCAATCCATGCAGCATGTCTTGAAAAGCTTTCTTCATAGACTCCTTTTTGGCGAAGTTTCTGAATCAGCTTCCCCCCAAACCAACATCCCTATCTTAAGCAGATTCTGAAACTTTGAAGTAGCTTGAACAATCTTCTACTTGTCATTGACGTGCACAGCGGAATTTGTAGAAGTCAAACCACACCAACGACCACTGCTTCTTGTCATCAGGGCTTGGTGAATATTCGTTCGGGGGTGCATGCGAGAAATCAGCAACAATTCTTCTCACGTATGCAGAATACTTCATAAACCATACTAAGTAAAGTAGTCTACACTACTTCCCCCTGGAAGTTGACACGGTAACATCAAAGTCAACTAAGTCCCGGATGTACACATTTTCCCCCATGATGGTTGCGAACTCTCGGAAGCATCATTGTCGTGTACGTTCATATACTCGAGAAGTTCTTGTCATAAGCACAAATCTTGATATACAAAAGAATCATTACCCTCTTGACTTCAGAAACCGTAGAGGAGATGAAGCAAGAATCAAGAACACTTGGTATAATCAAGGTCTTGTGAATGAATGTCATCGAAGAACTTTGAAGATTTTGCTTAGACTGTGAAGTATCTTTGTCTTGGAATAGCACAAAAATACCCGTGAGAAGTGCTGATTACATCTCAACCTTTAAACTCTCTGGCTAACTTACCAACCTCGTATTCTGTAGGCTATTGTCGTGATCACATGGTGAAGTAAACCCGATATATCAAACTTGAAACTGAAGTAAAATCCCCCAAATTTGTTACTTAATCTTGCACTATTGTTGATTGAAGAACGGTGCAGAAGAAAATCTCTAAGTACCTTATACTCCATCAAAAGTATAAGAAGTACAACACCTCTTGAAATTATCCACATCGACATCTGCGTGTGACACTGAGTACTACAACGTAACTCCTTTAAGTGATAGTTCCCCCCCCAACTCCCCGAACCGACCCCCCCCCCCCCCCCCCCCCCCCCCACCCTCTATTTTCCCCCCCCCCACCCCCGGCCACCCCCCCCCACCCCACCCCCCTCCTACCGCACTCGCACGACACACGACGCCCACACCCACACCCACCTCCCACCCCCCCCCCCCACCCACCCCGCCCCCCAACCTACCCACCCCCACAGTGCACCAACCCCACCCACCCCCACCACCCCACCTCCCCCACTCACCAACAACCCTCCCCTACCCCCCCCCCCCCGCCCGTCCCCTCACCCCACATTCCCCCCCCCCACCCTACCCCCCCCCCCCCCCCCCCCCCCCCCCCCACCCCCCCCTCACTCCCGTCCATCCCCACCCCCACCCCCCCCCCCCCCCCCACCCCCCCCACTTCCACCACCCTCCCCACCCCCCCCCCCCCCCTCCCCCCCCCCCCTCCCCCCCCCACCCACTCCCAGCACCCCCCCCCCCCCCCCCCCCCCCCCCACCCCCCCCCCCCCGCCCCCCCCCCCCCCCCCCCCACCACCCCCCCCCCCCCCCCCGATACAAAAAAAAACAACACAAACACCGCTCCCCCCGCCACCAACCCAAACCCCACCCCCCCCCCCCCCCTCCCCCCCCCTCCCCCTACCCCCACTCTCCCCCACCCCCCCTCCCCCCAACCCCCCAGCCCACCCCCCGCCCCCCAACCACACCACCCCCCCCTTGTCGTCTACCCACCCCCCCCCCCCCCCCCCCCCCCCCCCCCCTCCCCCCCCCCCCCCCATACACTCCCCCATCCATTCCCTCCCCCCACATCCCCCGCCCGCCCCCCCCAAATTACCCAAAACGAACAGTAAAACAATACAACCATTCCACTCATACCCCATCCCCCCCCCGCCTTACCCCCCCAACCCCCTTCCCCCCCGCCCACCCCCCCGCCCCCCTACCCTCTTCCCCCACCTTAGCCCCCTCTCCCGCCCCCGCCCCACCCTCCCCCTCCCTGCGCCCCCCCCGCCTCCTTCTAACCGCCCCCTCCGCCCCCCCCCCCCCCCCCCCTCTGTGCCCCTGAACCCCTTCCCCCGCCAGAATCCCCCCCCCCCCTCTTCCCCCCCCCTCCCCCCCCCCCATCCCCCCCCCTCCCCCCCCCCCCCCCCACCCCCCTTTCCCCCCCGCCCCCCCCCCCCCACCCCCCCCCCCCCCCCCACCCCCCCCTCCCCCCAAGGCAACCCCCACAAACAACAAACAAAAAAACAAAAAACACACACCAAAAAACTACAACACAAAAAAAGAACTGAAAAAAAAACAAACACAAAAAAAAAAAACAAACACAACAATCCAAACACAAAGGAAACACTAAACCATCCAAGCCCACCAACAGCAACCCACAAACCAAAAAAAACACCTACCCACCATTTTTCTCCCCCCCTACCAACCCCCTGCTCTCCTGCCCCCCCCTTCTAGGTTACCCTCCCCCCCCCTCCCCCCCCCCCCCCCCCCCCCCCCCCCCCCCCCCCCCCCCCACCCCCCTGCCCCCCCTGTCCCCCCCCACCCCTGTCACCCTGCCCCCCCGATCCCCCCCCCCCTCTACAACTATAGTAATCAAGAACGTCAGACCCCCCCCCCTCCACCCCCCGAACTCTGCGCCCACCCCTGCCACCCCCGCTCTGCCCCCCCCCCCCCCCTACCCCCTCGCCTCCCCCTCGTACCCCCCCCCCCCCACCGCCCCCCCCCCCCCCCCCCCACCCCCCCCCCCCCCCCCCCCCCTCCGCCCAGTAACCAACCCTTACCCCCCCACCCCCCCCCCCCCCCCCCCCCCACTCCGCCCCTCCACCCCCCCATCCAAAATTCCCCCCCCCCTCCCCCCCCGTACCCCCCCCCCCCCCCCCCCCCCCCTCCCCCCCTGCCCCCCCCCCCTACCCCCCTCAAAACAAAAAAAAGTAAAAAAAAAAAAAACAACAAACACAACAAATTCACAAAATAAAAAAAAAGAAAAAACAAAAAAAAAAAAAAACTAACTACCAAAACCCAACAACCCCCCGCTACACCAAACCCACCACTCCCCCCCTCACCCCCCCCCCCCCCTGCACCCCACCCGCACACCCACCCCCGCCCCTACCCCCCCCCCCCGCCCCGCCTCCCCCCCCCGCTCCACCCTCCACCCACCCCCCCCCACCCCACCATTCTCATACCCTTAGTCCACCCCCACCCCCCATCCCGCCCCTACCCCACACCCCCCGCCACACGCCCCCACATACACCCCCACCCCCCCGATCCCCCCCCCCCTACCCCCCCCCCCCCATCCTCCCCCTCCCCCACCCCCCCCCCCCCCCCCCCCCCCCCCCCCTCCCCCCCCCCCCCCCCCCCCCCCCACCCCCCCCCCCCCCCCCCCCCCTGAGCCGCCCCCCCCCCCCCTCCCCGTCCCCCCCCACCCCGACCCCCCTCCTACCACCCCCCCCCCCCCCCCCCCCCCCCCCCCCCCCCTCCCCACACCCCCCATCCCCAGTATCCCCCCCTTACCCCCACCCCCCTCCCACCCCACTCCCCCCCTCCCCCTTCCCCCCCCCCCCCCCCCCTTTACCTTCCCCCCCCCCCCCCCCCCCCCACCCCCCCCCCCTTCGACCCCCACCCCCCCCTCGCCCCCCCCCCCCCTTACCTCCCCCCCCCCCCCCCCCCCCCCCTCCCCCCCCGCCCCCCCCACCCCCCCCCCTACCGATTCTTTCCCCCTCCTCTCCCCCCCCCCCACCCCCCCCCGTAGATCCCCCCCCACTGCCCCCCCCCCCTTCACCCCCCCCCCCCCCCCCCCCCCCCCTCTACTAATAGAGAAAAAAGCAGAAAACACAAATCCAACAACAAAAAAGATATTTTTTACCCAAAAAAAACCCATACACCTACACCACAACAACAACCCCACCCCCCTCAACCATAGCTACACGTGACACTTACCCCCCGCTCCCCACACTCCCCCTCCACCCACAACTCACCAGCCAAAAACCCCCAAGCCCCCTCCCCCGCCTACCCCTTCACCCTCACCGCCCCACAACCCCCACCGTATCCCCCCCCCGCCCCTCCCCAGCCCCCCCGCCCCCCACACCCCCCCCCCCCCCCCCCAACCCCCACCACCCCATCAGATCCCCACCCCCCCCCCCCCTCCCCCCCCCCCCAAACCCCCCCCGCACCCACTACCCTCCCCCCCTCCCCGCCAACCCCCCCTCCCCCACCTTCCCCAACTCCCCCACACAACCACGCCCCCCCCTCCCACCTCAACCCACCCATCCCCCCCCCCCCCCCCCCCGCCCCCCACCCTCCGCCACGCCACCACCTCACCCACCCCATCCCCCACCCCCCCCCCCCCCCCTCCCGCCTGCATCACCCTTCCCACCTTGCCCCCCGCCCCCCCCCCCCTCCCCCCCCCCCCCACCCCTTATCACCACCCCCCCCCCCTCCCCCCCCCCCTCCCCCACCCCCCCCCACCCCCCCCCCCACCCCCCCCCCCCCCTCCCCCCCCCCCCCCCCCCACCCCTCCCCCATCTCCCCCCCCCCTCCACCCTCCGTCTCCCCCCCTCCCCCCCCCGGACCACCGCCCCACACCTCTCACCCCCCCCCCACCCCCCCCTCCCCCCCCCCCCCTCCTCCCAACCCCCCCCCCCCCCACCCCGCCCCCCCCCCCCCCCCCCCCCCCCGCCCCAACACTCTCCACCATCCCCTACCTGCCCCCCCCCCCCTAATCCCCCCCCCCTCCCTTCCCACCCCCCCCCCATTGCCCCTCCCACAGTCCCCCCCCCCCCCACCCCCCCTCTGTCCCCCCCCCCCCCCCCTCCTGCGCCTCCTCAACTTTAAACTCTCTGGCTAACTTACCAACCTCGTATTCTGTCGCTATTGTTGTGTGATCACCTGTGAAGTAAACCAGATAACCAACTTGAACAAGAAGTAAATCCCCTAAATTTTGTTAAGGGTTTTGGAACGTAAGCTTGCACTGTTGTGATTGAAGAACGTGCCCAAGATTAGATCTTAAGTACTACCTTTAACTACTACCCTACACCCACATCCCCGAAAGTATGAGAAGTACAACAACCTCCTTGACGTTATCCCCACATCTGACTTCTGCGTGTGACACTGAGTACTACAACGTAACTCCTATAAGTGATAGTTACTAGGTCTGGCAACAATCCACCCCTGACTCGTGGGAACTAGATAAGTCAAGTCTAATCATAAGCTGTATAGTTCAAGCAAGTCATCAATCGATAAGAAAATAATGAAAGTCTCGATGATGAAATAAGTAACGCCTTCTGAGAATCGAACTTCAATCTCAAATAGAGGGATACCGAAATCAAAACTTCGTGATCACATGTCATCGTAATCCCAAATCGTCTAGCCATTTTGTCATTTAAGTAAATTTTTTCAGGATCGTTTAGGATTGTAGTGTTGTTGTTCCGTGTGGATGTGTTTTATGGTTATAGTAGCCTTATAAGTCTCGATTCTTGATTGTGGTGTTTGTTTGTTGTACTTGTTTTGATTATAAAATTCCCAAATTCGGTCATAGACCCAAAGTCGAATTTTTTTTTTCTTCGGGAAATTAGGTTTTCAAAACAAGGGTTTTCATTGGACAAAACGCAGTCTTCTTTAGACAAAACGCAGTCAATTCTTGAGACAAAACGCAACCAAGAAATGAAATGGACAGAGTCTCCCCTAGGCAAAACGCAATAAGGGTCTTCAATTAGTCAAAACGCAATGGTCAAAACGCAATGGTCAAAAAACAGTGTGGGAACACAAACACAAAACGCAAAAAAGAAACGGGTGGGTGACCGCGATAAAAAAACATTGTGTAAAGGTCCAAAACCAAAAATACAACTCGATTCACTGAACTTGATCAAAACACAACGCAGTCAAAACGCAATGAACTGATCACAACGCAACGATCAAAACCGCAATGACGTGATCAAAACGAATGAGTCAACGCATGAAACCTTGAATCAAAACGCAACGAGTCAAAACGCAATGAACTTGATCAAAACGCAATGAGTCAAAACGCAATCAAGAACACCCCTTCAGTTAGTCAAAACGCAGCCAAGAAAAAATCATTAAACATTCTTGAAAGCTACGAAATGAGTTAAATAACAAAAAAAAAAAAAAAAAAAAATGTTGGTTAACCACCTAGTAGAAGATGCAAGGGATAATCTAAAAGCCCGAAAGTACAAATCTTTAAACACTTTTAACCACAAAAAAAGATCTAAAATCTTGATTTTCTTGCTATTTTTTCGAAAAAAAAAGACAAGCCACAATTAGATTCTTTTTAAACCACAATAATCAGTTAATAAACCAACACGATTCCCCCTTATCTCTGTGCAATTTGTTATCACGATCACCCTCTTTAACAAAAGATTCGAGGCTTTGTAAAATGAAAAGAGAATTTATTCATATAAGAGAAAAGGGAAATGAGATGGGAAGATGTTGTGTTGTTGAAGAAAACACACACACAACACTTTTACAAAAGGTAGCTTCACCTCTCCATCGAAGTATAGAGGTGGGTATTTTTTACCTAAGTGACATACAAAACACCAAAACTAAAATACAAAAAAGTGAACACAACTGAATACAAACAGGGTGTGTGTCTTTCATACTTATCATTATTAGTCCTTAAATGTCACTCTCTATAAATGATCCTAATTAATGCCGGACATGTCCACCTATTTTAAAGTCTAACAGAAGGTAATTGATCTCATTTACTCGTGTAGTTCATATTTGAGGGAATTAAGTTTAAATTAACCTTTTAAATTCATTTTTGGGAGGCTTGATTCATTGTTTGATTTCATGATTATAGGTAATTAGGTTAATTTAACTTATTAAATTCATGTTAGTAACCTAGGTTTTTTAATTAGAATTGATGATAGTAATTGTGGGTACAATGAACACTTGTTAAGACTAAGAAATTTATTATAGTTCACTTAGTTGCTTGATTAAAACAAAATAACACACATATTTACAATTGCCAGTGTGTTCTATTTTGTTCTCGTGTATTAAAAGTAAGGCCTTAACCGAACATCTTGAAGTAGGGTTGAGCACTGGGTCAAACCCAAACTGAACTGGGCAGCCCCGAACCGAAACCAAAACCGAAATGTGGGGAAAGGCTTAACCGAAACCAAATCGAATAGGACTCGGGTCGGCTCAGTTTTTTTTGGGTTTAATTGTGTCGGTTCAGTTTTAAACAACATGAACTGATATTCCAAAAATTTGGAGGGAAAGTGCTGCAGCATACTTTTTTCTAGAGGTGGCAAAATGGGCGGGTCGGGCGGGTGCGGGCGACGGGCTAAACGGGCAACGGGCCAAACGGGCGCGGGCCAAACGAGCGCTTTTTAAAACATGGGTCAAACGGGCGCGGATCAAACGGGCAACGGGTCAAACGGTCACGGGTCAAACGGGCAACGAGTCCAAATTTTTTCTACGTTTAAGAACGTTTTCACACTTTTTCTACGTTTTCTACGTTTTAAGCGTCTTCGTACGGTTTCACTCGCCTTTGCACGTTTTTCTATTTTTTCGCTTGCTTTCGCACGTTTTCGCTCCCTTTTTTACGTTTTCGTCCGTTTTTTACGTTTTTGTCATTTTTTACGTTTTCGTTAGTTTTTTACGGTTTCGTCCGTTTTTTACGTTTTCGTCCGTTTTTTACGTTCTCGTCCGTTTTTTTACGTTCTCGTCCGTTTTTTACGTTCTCGTCTGTTTTTTTACGTTTTCGTCCGTTTTTTACGTTTTCGTTCGTTTTTTTACGTTTTCGTCCGTTTTTTACGTTTTTGTCTGTTTTTTTTTACGTTTTCGTCCGTTTTTAAGTTTTCGTCTGTTTTTTACGTTTTCGTCCGTTTTATACGTTTTCGTCCGTTTTTTTACGTTATCGTCCGTTATTTTTCTTTATTTACGTTATCGCCTGTTTTTTACGTTTCGTCCATTTTTTATGTTTCCGTCCGTTTATTTACTTTTTCATCCGTTTTTTTACGTTTTCATAAAATAACGTAATGAAAAGACGAAAACGTAAAATAACGGACGAAAATGTAAACAAACGGACGAATACGTAAAAAAACGAACGAAAACGTAAAAAAACGGACGTAAACGTAAACAAACGGACGAAAACATAAACAAACGTACGAAAACATAAAAAACGAACGAAAACGTAAAAAACGGACGAAAACGTAAAAAACGAAGGTAAACACTACAAAACGGACGTAAACGTAAAAAATAGGGAAAATGTAAAAAAACGAACGAAAACATAAAATAACGTACGAAAACGTAAAAAACAAACGAAAACATAAAAAACGGACGAAAACGTTCGAAATCGATTGAAAACGAACGAAATCGATCGAAATCGGTCGAAAACAATCGAAATCGATGAAAATCAGTCGAAAATGGTCGATATCGAACGAAAACGGTCGAAATCGGTCAGAAACTATCGAAAACGTTCGAAATCGGTAAAAATCGGTTGAAATCGGTCGAAAACGGACGATATCGGTCAAAAACGGTCGAAATCGGTCAAAAACGGTCAAAATCGGTCGAAAACGGACAATCGGCCGAAATCGGTCGAAAAGGACGAAATCGGTCGAAAAAGTCGAAAACGGTCGAATACAGTCGAAAACAGTGGAAATCATGCGAAATCGGTCGAAAGCGAACGAAAACGGTCGATATCGGTCGAAATCGGCCGAAAACAAACAAAATCGGCCGAAAAAGGTCGAAAACAATAAAAAAACGGTCGAAATCGGTCGAAAAAGGACGAAATCGTTCGAAATCGGTCGAAATCGGTCGAAAACGGTGGAAATCGGTCGAAATCGTTCGAAATCGGTCGAAAATGAACGAAAACAGTCGAAATCGGTGAAAATCGGTGAAAATCAGTCGAAATCGGTCAGAAACTATCAAAATCGGTCAAAAACAGTCGAAATTGGTCGAAATCGGTAAAAATCGGTGTAAATAGGTCAAAATCGGTGTAAATCGGTCGAAAACGGTCAGAAACGATCAAAAATGGTCGAAATCGTATAAAAACGTTAAAAACGGATGAAAATTGCTATACCAACAATACCCATCTATAAAAAAATACCCGACCATTATACCCATGTTTATTTTGTTCCATCATATTTAATAGTCAATCAAGCCCGCTGACAATAAAAGAGGGAGTACATTTAGCCCATCATACTTAAAAAAGAGTCCAATTGACCCAAATGTTGACTCATAGGTATTATTTGCCAGCTCTACTTTTTTCCTTCACAGTGCAACATCACATTTGGGAGGGAAAATGCAAATACAGTAGTAAGTAGCAACAAAATGCAAAGCACAAGTTTATCCATTAATGTTAGCTAAATAAAATGCAAATACAAAGCAACGTCCATCACAATTACAGTAGCCAAAATTCAAATGAGTATCCAAATGCCTAAAGGTTTATCCTTTAATGTTAACTAGACATATTTACTGAGTCACCTCGACTTGGTTCCTTGTTAGCAATTTGTATTATTAAATTTATACAGTAAAGTCTTTCTTTGGTATATTATCATTTTAAAAGTTCACAAGGTTTGGAAGGGAATTCTCTTGTTAATAGCATTTTATTCAAATTGATGTACACTTTTTATAATGATAAATGATCATCATTATCACGCAAGTGCGCAACCACTAAAAAACTGCACTAAAATGTAAATGATCATCATTATGGGCTGCATTGTAATGTAACAGGTGCTAGAACTTGATCTTAAAAAAACTGCACACAAGAAAAATATGGTAAGAAAAACTCCCTGCATCCTGCAACATGTCTTGGTTATCAAAGTGCAGTTACAAAGCACACTTTTTTTTACCACATTGGCCATTACAGTAGCAACCACAATTTCCATTACAAAACACAAGTTTAAAACTGAAATTTAAGAAAACTATAACTGTGGACATAGCCGAAGGTTGGTCAGTTCGGTTCGGTTTACTCGGTTCGGTCGGGTTGGTCGGTTCGGTTCTTGTTCGGTTTTGGTCAGCCCTATCTTGAAGTGTGTTGTTGCTTATTTGATTGCGTAGAATCATACCTTAGTTGTTTATAAAGAGAGACTAACTAATGTCTTAAAGAATCCCTTTGTTTATATAGATTGAGGAGCAAATTTGGTTCTAAACTTTCTACCTTGGGAAACACCAAAGTATAAGGAGATCCAGATAAAAATCCACAAAACCGTCTAAAGGGTGAAGATTACTTAACTCAGACGAGATGGTCAATCTCATTTTGCGGGCATGCAAAAAACTATTGTAAGTATATTAATTATCATGAGAGTAAAAGTGTCTATCACGCCACTTCAGTTTTTGTTCATTTTGTGTAGTTGATCATACAAACATTGACCATCATATACCCTCCCGTGACCCATTGTAGTGTGTAAGGCTACTTTTGGTCTTCTTTTTATGAATTAGGAATGCCACATATAACATAAGTATAAAAAACTTAGGAATTAAACACAGATTAAGTCTTATTATTGCCAAGGGCATAATTCTTTAGGCGCAGGGGAGGCAGGTTCTTGGTAGTAGTAGATTAGTAGTACATAAATCAATGAATGTAAAAATGTCGTTTGTCTGCCCACTTAAACGCCAATCTTTGTCATTCTCCGCCCATAATCCTTATAATATTGTTGTTGTTTGTGTTACTTCAAGTCTAATTAAACCCTTCATCCATCCATCTATCTTCACCGCCCTGGGTTATTAATGTCTCATTTTGCTATTTTAGGACATATAAATATCTTCAACTATTTATTTATTTATTTATATATATTCAACAACTACTATTCCTCTGTTACTTACTTGTAGTAACCCCAACAGACAGGCAAAGAAAATATACTAACCTTACCTAATATTATACTCTAAGATTTTAATGTGTGTGCTTGTTGCTCCCATCTGAATGAAATTAGACCAATTACCCCTCTATCCTTCCCACCTGTCATATAATAGCTCTGTAGTTGCTATCTTAACATCCTACTGTGGACCAGATTTTGTTAGTCAGGTTAGTCCTTTACAAAGCAATTACTTTCGGAGTGTTACCTGATCAGACCCTCATCACCTGTTATCTTCTTTTTCTTTCTTTTAATTTGGTTATCTTTGTTACTAATTGTAAGATCTGTTTTTTATACGTCTTTTGTTACAACGTCATTATTACTACTAGTATTAACTACTATATTATGTACATACTTGCTACTCATTATGTCATTGTTGTTTTTTTTATTTCAGCTTCTAGTTATGTTATGGGTGTTTGTTGTTCATTTGACATGATTTTCTCCTATACACCATCATGACATCATCTAGGAATTACAAGGCGGATCTGTTTACATTTCCTAATATAATATGATACACTACTACTACTACTACTACTACTACTACTACTACAAATTAACAAGTTTTTAATTTTACTAGCTCATATTTTTTTTAAGAATTCATTCGCACTTGACAACTACATCTGTTATTAGCACCCTTTTCTCGTTTACTAGATTCATTTTGCTAGCTACTCTCAATACACCAGTTTAACACGTGGACTACTTACTTGTATAATCTTTCTCACAACACAGGAGATAAGAACCTGCTACGTTTCTTACTTTCTAGTGCAGTGAAGTTGGCTACACATTGGTGCAGCCTTACGCCCGTACAAAAATCTTATATCTTTTATTTAGGCTACATACATGATTAATATGTTCTCTATATGTATATGAGTATCTTAATTATCTTTTTATTGCATATTTGATGTAGGAATCTATATACAAGCGTCCACCTACAAGATTTTAGCTTTTTTTGCATACTCATAACAGTGGCCATGACAACAAACTTTTATTAATGAGAGGTCACAAAAACAGTCAATGCAAGCTCTGATTTCCTAATCATGAAAATACTATTGTTAGTTTTATAATTACTCATGATTAAATGTACACACTTATAGGATAATATGTTGGGACTTGGGCGTGAGGCAAAAACTAAAGGAAAATACAGCATCTGCAGAAACTTGGGCAGTAGACACGGCACTTTATGTTGATCTTGCAGTTGGTGCAAAGAGTAGCACCGGTATGGTGTTGGTTCAAAAGGAGTTGATTATTTTACAAATTCTGGAAATAAACGAACTGCAATTCCAAGCCAGATGGAGGGTGAAAGAAAAAGTGGAGAGAAAGTTTACAAGAAAGATCAACAAGTTAAACTAAACTATTTAGGTCGTGTGCAATTGTTTCGGTATTACAGTATCCTGATTGTGAGATGAAAATAGTAAGGAAGAAGATGCTTAACAAGATCTAGATACTTGATATCTTCTCAAGCAGCAACATGAGAGGAAGATGACCATAATAGCCCAACCTAGATTGTGAGTTGATAAGTTCTATCTATCTTTATGTTATTTGCTTCGAGACATCATTAATAAAGGTTTGTTCTTTTAACTTTATTCAATTTTATATGATACATCTTTAGGATGATGGTTTGTTTCAATTAAGGATATTAATATCTATGTATGAATGATCTATTTATGAGAATGTTTTATATGTATAAAAATATTTGTGTTTATTTTTTGGTTATTATATTACATGCCACACATTTGGTCGCATCTGAAAAATTAAAAACATAATAGAATTTACCCATGAGATATTTATAATGTCATCGTTTTGCCTTAAATGGGTATTTAGTCACAAACTTACCCACATATTATCCATAGTAAAAGTGATATATTTACCCATGACTTTTACCCGTAAATTACAATGGGCAAATTTTCCCATGATTTCTACACACGAATATATACGTGTGGAATTTCATTTACCAATTATTGTGGGAGTTGACTTACCCACAGAAAAGTTTTGTGGGCAATGTTACCCACAGATGAGCCATAAGTATATTTTTGGGAATTTCGAGGTGAGTAAGAAAATCTCATGACACTTTACCCACAAATGCAACACAATCACCCACATAAAATGACGTGGGTAAATTTACCCACAAAGTGAAAATGTCATGGAAAAACAATTAGCCTCGGAGGTTTTACCCATCTTTAAAGAGTAGTGGGTAATCCGTGGGTATCACCCATTTACCCATGAAATTATGTCTTTTACCCACCAATTTTGTCTGTGGCTATTCGTCATAATTCTTGTAGTGCCATAAGGCTACTCGATCTTTTAATTCCCATTTTCTTTGCGATTTGTATAGCCCATCCCACGAAAGGATCAGCAATAATGCATGTGCATTTGTTGTTGTCTTTTTTGTTAATTGTCTCTATCAGTTCCTCGAACTTGCTAGGCATAGATTGTAACATCGATTTGGCTAGCTTACCCCAATCATTTCTATCCTCCCATGGTTCCAATTCATCGGGGATTGAAACCATTTGTAGTAAACTGTTGTGACCATTCTTCTCTAACCAAGTGCTTGTCACAACCTTTTGATGAATTGCCTCTGTGTTTACGAATGTAACTTTGATGACTATGCGTTGAGCAAGCTCCATTGCAGGAATTACATGGCCTTGTGCGGGATTAGCCATGACTACAGCATGATACTTTGCCATAGTTTCGAACTGAAGCTTTTTTTTAGGAGGGAGATTTTAACAAGAGTTGGTGTATTCTAGCTAGATGATTGTTATCTCACTTTTATTGACAAGGCTCTGTTTGATCATTGCCTTGGATATTTTGTGTATCACATGTCTTATATTTTGTAACCTTCTTCTTAGTTATATGCCTTTGATTTCATATATTGTCAATATGTCTTTATTAATTTATCGAAAATATATGACATGTCTCAGTAATTGTCCTTGACGCAGGCCCTATCTTTATATATTTTAAACTTGGAGAGCATTGATACATAGTGCAAGTTAGGTATAGTTTTACGCAATGCGAGAATTTGTAAATCGTAAAAGTTACTTCATACATCAGTGAATTAAACAAGACAAAAAATATTTGACGGCGAAGGTGATGTTAAAAAGGATTTGGCGGGTGTAGGTGATGTATAAATCATCTTTAGCAGTTCAATGTTGTGAGCCGATGAATAGAAGCTTAGCATGGATTATCATTTTCTCTTCCTGTTTTTTTTTTTTTTTTTTAACGGCTTCTCTTCCTGTTATTTAACTTATGATCACTATATAACCGTCCGGCCTTCATATTCCCGACTAGCTAGACTCCGGTGAAGTTGATGTTTCCTTCCACATTTCTGAAAAGCACGCATGCGTATTTACATCAATATAGACTTTAGGTACATTTGCAAAGTGTCTTTTTTTTTTACTTTCTAAGAAACTGAGAAATGGACAAAAATCTTCCGGTAATGTATTGAAAAGTCTGTTTATTATTTTTATGGTTTGTTTGATATAGGGAGCACAGGGAAGGAATATACGTGGTGTTAATTTTATGGGATAAGAAAAAT
This sequence comes from Tanacetum coccineum, assembly GCA_026074375.1. Lineage (NCBI taxonomy): Eukaryota > Viridiplantae > Streptophyta > Magnoliopsida > Asterales > Asteraceae > Tanacetum > Tanacetum coccineum. The sequence continues at coordinate 7,758 of BQNB010006997.1, read as the reverse complement.
GTGCATTTGGAAAATTTCCTAAGATGCTGTGAGATGTATACCACAAGATAAACAACACAGAGTGACTAGATATCATAAATGTTTTTTTTAACGGCGACTTTATTAGAACCACTAGCAAGGAGCTAGAAAATTACAAAGGAATCAAAAAAGGGTGTTGAAGTCAACTAACCCAATTCAAAGTTCTATTACATCTAGCTACACACTAATAAAAAGAGCGTAAAACAATATTGTCGAAAATAGCATCCTTTCGGGGAATAGGAGACGCAAAAAGGAATTGGTTCCTGAAGTTCCAAAGGCTCCACCAAGAAACGTAAAACACGCCTTCCAACACCTCTTTCGTCTTAGAACCTAAACGGATAGATTTGAACCAAGAGAGCCAATCTTCGTACGACTCATAAGGATGAACATCCAAATTCCACCATCTACAAATTAACTTCTGAATATCTTTCGCCACAGAGCAACCGAAGAATAAATGGGACGAATCCTCGAGCACGTGATCACAAAGAGGACAAGCCAAAGACGGAAGCAAGACATTCCTACGAGACAAATTCGATCTAGTAGGTAAACGATCGAGATAAAGTTTCCAAGCAAAAACGTTTACCTTAATCGGAATACTTTTAATCCATCGAGTAGGAACTTCCATTTTAGGGAGAAAAGCCTCATCTAACATAGATCGAACATCCTTGACTTGAAAAACACCATCGCCATTTAATAAGAGAATCCTATGAAATAATTCAAGATGGATAAAAGATGTTATGAATTGTGACATTAACAATCCAAAATGCGTAAGATAATAAGAATATCAACCCGTGCATTACAGCAGGGCCGGAATACAAACAATAATGTTATATTGTGACACATATATTGGCGCACAAACGAAAAAATTAATGATTCAGAATATAGTTGAGAAACAACATTGGGAGAAAAGAATATACTTGATCTCAACTGTGTCGATTCATAAAGGCTGAATGTTTTAGATTCTTGTTCACATACTATCTTATCTTTAGCACCTGTATCTTTAGCTTGTATCTTTTTTTTTTTGAAAGGCAAAACTTATATTAAAACCCAACAAAACAACATACAAGACCACAACTCTCCTAAGCCAAAATCAGGAGACTTAAACACTCCTCACCATTAACCCGAACAAAAACAGAACCCACCACATGAGATATATGGTGCAAGTAAAAACTAAAGGTCCTACAAGACTACTAAAACCCACCCACCATCAGTACCCAAACAAAAAATCAAACCAAAATTACACATCAGGAGCAACAACCTGACCACAATGCGCGTCACACATGAAAATCACACATCAGGAGCACCAACCTGACCACAATTATATGGTCTCTCAAGCCAATTTTCCCAATGCAAGTTCCACCTCTTTGACCTCCTGCTGATGCATTCGAAGGCCTTTATCCGTATGTCTTTGAACAGTTTTGTTCCATTCTCCGTCTTCCCTTTAAAAACCTTCATGTTCCTGCTTTTCTAAATATAGTAAACAGCCACCAACACCACCGCATGCCATAAGGCGTCTGCTTCCTTACCCAACGAGCGTCCCCCCGAATGTTGTAGTATATCCTTTATCGTAAAGACATCCACTACAGCGATCCCCCACCAAGCATACATCCTTTCCCAAATGTATAGAGCTTTCTCACACGTCACTAAACAATGGTCGACGGATTCTAAAACATTTTCACAACATGGACATAGTATCGAGTCCAAATCTATACCTTTCTTGTCAAGCTCATTTCGGACAGGGATTCTACCGTTTAAAGCACGCCAAATGAACACATTTACTTTCCTAGGCACTAATGTGTTCCATTCTAGCTTAGTAATACCCGCTTCCCTCCTAACATGTCGTCGCTCAATCCATTCGGACAAAGATTTGACTGAAAACTCACCCTTTGGATCAAGCTTCCATTTCCATTTATCCTTGCGATTTCGATCAATACTTATACCTGTTATTATCTCTTCCAGCTCCTTTAACTCACCCATGACTCTACCCCGGGGGGATCTAATCCAATCCCAATTCCACACCCATATACCATCACTCCAATTACCTCTATTACCCACCAGTGCATCTTTGATATTTTCTAAGTGAAAAAGCCTAGGAAAACGCTCACTTAGCTTTACATCTCCTACCCATTTATCTGCCCAAAAAGATGTACTTAAGCCATCACCAATCACCCTAATAAACTGACCCAAAAATCCCCCTTCCATATTTTTCAGCTCCTTACCTACCCGGACTATATCAGACCATACTCCACCTCCCTTTAAGCGAGACCTCCCCTCTACCCCCACCCTTCATCATCACCATATATACTTTTAATAACTCTACACCAAAGAGAGTCGCTCTCAATCCTAAATCTCCACCACCATTTTCCCACAAGCGCCAAATTCTTTACTTTTAAAGACCCTATGTTAAGCCCCCCATCCCCAAAGGATGAGATAACTCTATCCCATTTAACCCATGCCATTTTTTACCCCCCAACCCACCCCAAAAAAAGTTTTTTCTTACTCTTTCAAGGGCATTAATAACATTCGACGGGACACAGAACATAGAGAAGTAATATAACGGCAAACTACCAAGGACCGATTTCACCAAAGTTAGTCTTCCCCCGAAAGACATCGCTTTAGCCTTCCACTCACAAAGTCTAGATTTAAACCTCTCAATAACCTCATTCCAAGCCGAGACTCTCCGCATATTTACCCCAACAGGAAGTCCCAAATACGTGAACGGGACTTCTCCTACACTACATCTCATGAAGTGAGCCATAATATCTAACTCACCCCTTTCAACCCCAACACTGTAAATCTTACTTTTATTGAGATTGATCTTTAACCCTGCAACTTCTTCAAAACACTTCAACACATTCATAAGATTGCTCGTATTTTCTCTACTCCATTCTCCAAAAATAATGGTGTCATCGACGTACTGTAAATGAGATACCATCAAGTCATCCTCGCCAACCCGAACGCCTCTTAATATGTCTTTGTCAACAGCATCATTCAGTAAGGCATTTAAACCTTCCGCCGCAAGTATAAATAGGAATGGAGATAGCGGATCCCCTTGCCTAACCCCTCGTTCCATCATGAACTCTTTGGTGGGTGAACCATTTACATGAACAGAGATGGACGACGATTCCAGGCACGCAGTGACCCACTTACACCATTTAACACCAAAGCCCATGCGCTCCATAATCTCAATCAGATAACCCCATTCAATGCTATCGTAAGCTTTCTCAAAATCGACTTTGAAAATCAAGCCTTTTATTTTCTTTTTTAAGGAACTCCATGGTCTCATTTGCAACAAGCAAGGCATCTAAAATGTATCGCCCCTCGATAAACGCATTTTGAACTTCGCCAATAACCTTCCCAATTACTCTTTTAACCCTCTCTGCCAATAGTTTCACAATAATCTTATAAAGACTTCCTATGAGACTTATAGGTCTATAATCCCCGAGACCTAATGGATCTGTCACCTTCGAGATAAGGATAACAAAAGAGGCATTACACCATTGGATATTTCGCCTTTATCCCAAAACCATCTAACTTCCGTAAGCACGCCCCCTTTAATAATATCCCAGAAGCGCTTAATGTATTTAAAGTTAAACCCATCAGGACCAGGCGCTTTGTTCCCCCCGCAATTACAAACAGCGTCCCAAACTTCTTTCTCTGAGAATGGCAATTCTAAGCTAGCCATGTTGTCCACTGAAAGTTTTGGCACCCGATCATTTATAAACCTTGGTCTGTTATTTCCTCTAGCTGAGAACAGACCTTTATAAAAGTTAAAAATCTCTGTTTTAATTCTTCATGGATCTTCGCACCAATCCCCATCAATTATTAGGCCTCGAATGTTGTTCTTGTTATATCTCCTTTTGACGATTGCATGAAAAAACTTTAAATTCTCGTCTCCTTCAGTATCCCATTTTATACGCGCTTTTTGTTGTAAAACACTTACCATCTCATTCTCCTTATCCACCCACTCTATTCTAGCCTTCATCCAAAATTCTAATTCATCATCATTCAAATTTCTTGCTTCAGCTTCCTTCTCCCATTTCATTGCCTCATTTCTACAAACCTCGATTTGCTGTTTAGTACCCCCAAACTTGATCCTACTCCATCTTTTCAGAGCTTCTTTAACATTTTTGAACTTATCCCGTACACGACAATCTGGTCTTGAGCCACGCACGGGTATCTCCCAAGCATCCTTAACAATCGCATCGATCTCACCATCTTCTAGCCACAAATCAAAAACCCGAAATGGATTTGGCCCGTAGTCTAAGTCCATATCCTTCATCAAGATGGGACAATGATCAAAAATCTTTCTATCAAGAGCAATTGCCGAAAGGTTATCCCATTTGGTGCTAAACTCAGGCGTCACCAAGAACCGATCTAATTTGCTAAATTTCAGACCATCATCGCTAATTCGAGTATATTTGCGACCTCCCAACTGAATTTCTACCAGTGAGTTCAGACGAATAAACTCATTAAAATTATCTGCATCTCTTGCATTAAACTCCGTATTCAACCCGTCATCTGGCTCTTTGACCTCATTAAAATCACCAAACAAACACCAACCTCCTGCCACTGTGTTCATTAGCGCTGAGGTTCTATCCCACAAAGCCATCTTCTGATCTGTCACGTGAGCACCATAAGCATTTACCAACATAACATCTCCATCAACCCCCTTCCAATTACCCTTAGCTGCAATGAATCTCTCTCCACCAACAACTGAGACATTTGAAAAAACATTTGAATCCCATATTAATAATAAACCACCAGAACGACCAATTGCATTTGACTGAGCGAAACCAAAATTTGTCGATCCCCGCAAGTCCTTGATCCATTATTCACTTAGATCCTTACACTTAGTTTCTTAAAGTCCAATCACACACGGCTTTTCATTTGATATAATTTCTTTTACCCATACAAACTTACCCTTCCATTTGAGAATCATGATATTCATCGATATAATCTTCATAATAACTTTAATCAAAACACAACGACTGTCAAACCACAGTACAACATTCAATTAGGATTCACCCCCACACTATTGTTGTCCTTCTGGGAATGATTCTCACCTTTGTCCCATACCACTCCAATTTGTTCACCAATTTCTCGCATACTCTTAAATGAACACACGCTATCCCCACTCGAATGGTTATTCTCATTGACCACATTTACCCTAGAGGAAGAATCACTAACCTGTTGACTTTTGTATTCATAAGAGGTACCACCATTGCACGGACCAGATCCACTTCTTCTTCTTGCCACTTTCTTTGCATGATGGTTGCTTCTTCTCCGTGATCCACTTGAGTTCTTTTCTAGATCATCCTCATTTGTTTTACCCCAAGCAAATGTGTCCTCCACAACAATCTTGCGTTTTTTCCTTGTGCGATTGATACTACCAACAAGATGATCTTCAACTTTCTCATTGTAATCCTTCTCTGTAACACCATTAACTTCTCTTGCACCATCAGTATTACATTTACATAGTTTATCACTCATATCATGAGCTTTAGCCCCAAACACAAAACCATCAGGATAAGATATATTCTTCCTCCACTTGTTATGTCCAGCCGGGTCATCAATGGGCCTAATATTACTTTCTGCATTTTTATTTTCAGCTCTCCCATCAAGCCCATTACTTGGTTTTCTAAGGGCCTCATTCAGGTCCATACTCGTCTGGGTTGCACCAAATATCATAGGCCCATCCTTATTTAAACCATCTTTACATGTGCACTTTGTCTCAACTGTCTATTTCTCACCCGACATTCTAGCCGCCTTGTGCATCACATTCCCATTCAAAGCCTCCTTGGAAGATGCATAATCAGCCTTGGGACATTCGTACCTAACTTTTTCTCTTACATCATTAAATTTTCTTAGAGCCTGAGCGCCTCCAATCTCTGCCGTCTCCTCCACCACTTCATCATCACCATCATCAGAATCCTCATCTTCATCGTCATCACATGAATCCGACTCATTTGGATTGTTTCACTTCATGCACGTCACCATCATCTTCCATGGGTTTAGACATATGAGTATCCTCTTCCATAGGTTTTACGGACGGATTTGCTATGTTAAATTGCATAATATCTCTTACTTCCTCCTTGACCAGAACCTTACATTTGTTCCTTCTTATTTTTACATACAGCTCTTCACTAATAAGCTTATCTTCCCAAGTATGAATGAGCACCCTACCTGGTATCACCCCATGAGACCCGTTAAGATTACAGTTAAGAAATTCCATAATATCTCCCCAGCGCAAAGAAATGAGTTTGAAGACCCTTTCTTTCCAGCATACTATCGGAACTCCGATGATCGTTAGCCACGTAAGTCTTCCTAATGATCTGTTGAGAACATTTGCTCTCCGCGGTTTCCACATCTACCTCCTAATCCCATGATCAGTGTTCTCTATGACATTCTTGACCGCCTCTTCCGATTCCAGGACCACCATAACAAACCTCCCATGTATTTTACATCTACGTTCCACAGTCCTACGATACTACAAAATTCTGGCAACTTCTCAATGAACTCTATCTTCTTGACTTCTCCAACAATCCATCTTTTAATTACACCCCCTTCCATATCTTTATCTGTAATCTCAATCTCCCTCACATCCTTATTGGGAGCATGTCCCTCTGTTCCATTTTTGACCTTCTCCTCACTCACAAGCTTACTCATCCCACTTAACACGTCAATATACCTTCTTCCATCCCTGTCCCGCACCTTCACCCCTTCCTTATTCATATTGTTATTGGTGTCTATTTTTTCCCCACCAGCACCAAACTTCCTGTTGTGAGCTAAGAAGATCATTAAACGTTGTTTGTTGGAGAAAGTGATCGAGCACAATCTCTTGTACAAAAAATCCACATCAGCAATATTCTTAAATCGAACAAAACCATACTTCTGTCCGCTTCTCAATTTCTTCTTTACCATGTAAATATCAAATACCGTCCCATATCCCTTAAACATTCTCCACAAATCTGCCACACACCAAGTTTCCGGGTAGTTATAAAACATGAACGATGCATACGAGATTTTCCTATCCTTGAAAAGTCGGTCCCTAGTAGATTCACCGCGATATTTCTCTCTAGTCTCGTGTTTCCCTTGTTGCCCTTTCCCGTCGAAGTTCACTCTTTGCCACACACTCTCTCTCACACAGTTCCTCATTTTTTCTCTCTCTTTTTGCAAATGATCTTTTAGCTTGTATCTGTTAAATGTTAACCCCGTTCGGTTATAATTTATTATTGAACACTATTTATAGATTACAAAAGTAGCATAAACCTAACCCTAATGGACCCAAAGCCTACAAACCGGGCTTGGGCTTATTTAGCCTCTAATACTCCTCGCAGTTCGAGCGGCGAAATCGCGAAAGCTCGGACTGGAGTAATAAAACTAGAAAAGAAGAAATAAAACAAAACAAAACATGAACAACCGGAACAAAGGAAATCGTGACCTTGCACGATTGAAAGAAACTTGTGACCTTAGCACAAATCACCAACACAAATTACGGGATAATTCAAAATATCCTTATAACGGAGAATAATTTAAAGTATTCTCACAAACACAAATTATGGGATAATTCAAAGTATCCCTATAATGGAGAATAATTCAAAGTATTCTCACTAACACAAATTATGAGATAATTCAAAGTATCCTTAAAATAGAGAATAATTCAAAGTATTCTCTCAAAGATATAATAAAAAAATGTTTTTTTTTAGGAATTGGAAAAAACAAAGAAAATATTAAATA